>VDFB02330763.1:0-41482 GCA_007258455.2 Sequoia sempervirens
TAAAAGAGGCTCACTACCAAAAGAAGGACTCATTGTCTACGTACAAAGGCTCAATTCCTACAAAAGAGACTCACTATCCAACAAGAGGCTCACTGCCTACAAAATGATTATACAAAATAGAGTAAGGCTTCACAACCCAAGATGAATTGGAAATATGTACCTATTATGTGCTGATACAGTTCCAGATATGCTCACAACTATTGCCTTTTTTTATCACACCTTCACATTCATTGCTTCTTCACTATTTCTTATGTCACTTTCCTATAGACTCACTGCACTTCCACACATACACTCGCACACACATAGATTCATACACCTTTTTCTATATCACAAAAAACTATTCGCCATATACTTATATAGATATATTTGATCTCCATCGACAACACTAATTAGGTCGGCCTGATTAGATGCAATTTATTTATAAAGGATATCAACTGTTGGCTCCAAAATTTCAAAAAATATTTCCAAACACACAAAACAATCTTTAGCACATTATATCGTGTTGGCTCAAAAAAAAAAAAGATCGCACATAATTTTTCATATCAAATCAAAATTATCTTAACAATTCAGCCATAAATAGTCTTCAACGCAACCAATAGAATAATGTCACTTAATCGTACAGGCATGAGAACATGAAATAACTTGATCATGCATGCCTTTATCATCCATTTGTAGTTTCCCAAAACCGCAACAAAAAATAGTCAACTGCGGAGAAGTGTAGACTAGAATACTGGATGGGCAACCAAAAATACCAGATCAACAATCGAAGAGGATAAGCACTGGTATAAGAGTACTAGAACAAACTTCCAACATACTAATAACATGGTGACATCAATGACAATAAATAGATAACTTTACTCATTTTCCAACAATATATTGGTTGGAGAGGTTGCATTTGAATAGAAGTGAAGATAAGGTTTATTAAAATATGACTCACCATCTTCTCTATTCTTAGGATTTTGGAGTATATCAAAATATCCAACCTATATTTCAATTTCGATCTCAACCAGTCTTTGCTTCAACTTCCAAATCATCCACACAATCATCCCTGAAATATTCAATATGTGAAACATAATTATGAGGAAGATACAAATAATCTTTGACATAGCTTTTTGTATCAAAGGATAATATGGTTCTATAATTTTAAACTATTTCCAATTTTGAAATCAAAATATAATCAATTATCTATTTAATCTCAATAATCATAATTTTAAGGAAAACTTAAATTACTTGAATATTTTTAGGGTCTCTCATTAGATTCTACTTACTCTAACTTAATTTAAAAAACAACATTAAAATATGTATAACAAATTTCAAAGACATAATATTATTACAATATTATTTAAAAATATAATTGTAATGAATGTTATAGTAATAAATATTCAAATTTTAAATCTATGAAAATATATAACCAAATGATCCTTAGTTTTCATGTCATTTGTGATGAGAATGCTGAATATTATAATTTTTTAGGCCAATCTTAGGCACTAATTCACCATTGTTAAAATGATCCTTAGTTTATTCATTTTTTTTTTTCAGGATTATAATTTTTTACAATTTCTATAAACCAAACTCAAAATAATGGTATAGATTAAGATTCTTGTCTTTATCCTACATTTGGGTCATGTTTGATTAGATTTACTATCATATTTAGAAGTTGTATTTTGTTATTATATATTTTTTAACATACATAAAATGTATGGTTGGATTAGTGAGATGTTTATAACAAGTATATAATATGAAGTCAAATTTTATTAGATTGATTCTTAATAAATTAGGAATAATGATTAAATTTATAATTTTATACAATCTATAAGTATAAATAGTTTGATGGTAGAAACTTTATACATATAAAAATATGATAAATGTGTGATTATTTTTCTTTCCAATCTATAAATTTTTGATGTGCTTGGCTATATAATTGAGATGATTTACTCATAATGTAATGATAAAAAATAGTACATCAAAGAAATATTTTCGAGACATCAATCTACCATTCTACATAACTCTCATTGAAATAAGAATATTATTTTATTTTAACTAAATATTGTGTGTACTCTATCTTGAATTACTAATTAATAAATTGAATTATATACTTATAATTTAAAATAAAAGCATCCTTTGTAACATAGAATAGATAGGTTAATTAATGAAATAAAACATGTTTTTATATTAAGAAAAAATTATAAATATGGAACTCATATGAGAAATTGACTAAGACAACTCTGTGTGAGAATTAAGATGAGAATAATATATACCTTCTTTCAAGAATTAACATTAGATTAATACTTGTCTCATATTGTATAATTACACTAGAAACCAACAATGGAAGATTGAGAGTCTCAACTAAAAATTCCACCTTATAAATCACATTCATACTAGAAGCCAACAACTAAAGACCAAATTTCATAAATAGAGTTCATGTGTTATATATCATGCCTTTGAGGGGTCCACACGTACCATGAGCCTTTTGAAATCCTTCTCCATCTAAATGCACATCCATTCCAAGACCATTGGGAGGTGGGTATCCCAAGTTCCTTAATTTCTTGTAGGAATTTAATTTCAAGAGTAGGACATTGCGACTTTGGCATGTAAGATAAGGTAAACCCATAAAATTCATGAAATGGAATATTTGGAATAGGTGTGTAGACCATTTGTAACTAAATTCAAGCGTTAAATTAATGGAAAAAGATAAATATTAAGAACTAAAAGAAGGATCCAAACCATAAAGGAAAATAAAATATTAATGGAAAAAGATAAATATTAAGAACTAAAAGAAGGATCCAAACCATAAAGGAAAATAAAATATTAACTTAAAACCTCAATGTCAAAACAAGAGTTGAGATAAAATTAGACAAAATTTTAGTAGGAGGAATGATCAAAAAAATTGAAGATACCCATGGTAGATGAGACTAAACAAAGAAAACACATTTTCTTCATCTATGATACCTAATATTCCATACAAATGATCTTATTCCAAGTGAAATATGGGTTTTCAATATAATGACATGACAAGAATATCACCTTAGTAGTTTTTGACATCTTTATTCTTGTCATAAGTCACAAATTCACAAAATCACAAAATTTCTCAAAAAGTTGATAATTTAGGTAATTGATAGTTGATTGAGATGTGACCTCATGATATTCACTAAAACTTAAATTATGTGATCAATTTAATCATTCAATTAGGTGAAAGTGAAGGGTATTTTTGTTTATTCAATTTTCAATCTTTAAAAGTTTAGTATTTTGATTAATCACTAATTCAATTTATATTGGTGGAAGATTTGAGGTAATAGAAAAAATATGTACAAATATTAAATCTTCATTTTCTCCTATTCTTTCATTATTTCTTTCTTTTTGTACTAGGGTTAAATCTTCATCTAGGTTTGTTGTGTACTTGTAAGAAACCTTTATTCCTTAGTATCATGTTCTTGTAAATTGTATGGTAACTTTCATGATAAATATTATGTGCATGTCCCTTCCTCCTATCAAATTTTATTTATGGATATGAGGAAGTTTATTTCTATTTTTTTGGTTTCCTCCTTATCAAAATATTGCTTCAATAATTTATAAATTATATTTACAAGCTTATCATCTCTCTCATTTTCTTCTCTTATTTGTACCTTCAATAATGATTAAATTGATTTTACATGACCACCAATATTAAGTAATGATGCTTTCCCTTTACTACTAGTTCTAGGAAATAAATCTTAGATGCAACCCTTATCAAGATTTTTTAAGTCTTTAATGGCACATTTTGTACTAGAGTGCACACTTGTAAATTTAAATTTTAGAACTGTTTTAGATTATGTTTTGTGTGCAATCTAGTAATTTGAATGTTTTGATTATTAAAAACTATGATAGATGTTGATTTTTTTTTGTTAATAGTATGAAAATATTATTGATGATTAGATGAATTATTTGAACAAGCGAATACTCTGTTTGTCATCCCAAGTACCATTCAAATTACTAGGGATATTATCTTGCATATACAAATCTAATTTAAGATATATATTTTATATATGTTTGCAACCTATAGGTTCAATATATATATATATCGTGTGCACACTTATAAATTTATTTAGATCCGTTTCAGATTTCTATTCCCTAGATCTAGATATATTATTTACTAAGGTCTCATTGCTCCTTTAGGTGTACATACATATATAACATGGAAAATGCAGATGTTCCACCTTTAGAATCTTTGTTTTCAAATACTACTAGTGAGATTAAGAAATTGAGAGACTCATTAGTAGATGGTCCAAACACAGGGATATATTCAGAAGTTTGCATGTCAATTTTATAGAGGTTAAAAAATCTAAGAGATGAACTTGGACATACTAGTGCATATTCCCTTGATAGAGTAGCTGCTATTCTTTCCCACATGCGGGAAGAAGTACATGGTGAGGTCCACTTTAAACAAATACATGATACTGTGACCAAAGAAATGGTAAAAAACACTTATTTTCAATTCTATCAAAATCAACATAAGGTGAGGGGATACCAGGTCACCAGATGTGTGGATCATGCTATGGCCCCATTGATCTACTCACAATTTCTTGTAGCACATGGTCAATATCCAAACAATGACTAGATTCCATTAAATTTTGTTCAATAGTTGTATGCTAAGGTTCATTTGTGCCTCAAAGTCAACTACCTCGACATTCCACCATATGCTGGTCAGGGGTGTGGTAGGATTTCTGATAGGCCCACCTATTGTCGAGCATATAGACTAGCCCCAGTGTTTAGGGTATTGGTTGGCGAGAGGTCTCCTGCTCTCACCCCAACTCTTTCCCCCATAGCAGATGAGGTTGTCGTTGCTTCCCAAAAGGAAGAAATTAACATTGTAGGTGACATTGCAGCTGCCACCACTAGAATATCTATTGATCATGTAGGTCAGTATTTGATGTCTAGATGTTCTCATGCCACGCCATTTACACATAGTGGACCACCATGGATCCTTTTATAGCGGTGGGCATCCCTACTCCCACACAACTTGACAAACTTACAAGAGATATGGCATGCAAGACTCTACATTGTTTGGCTGAGGACCTCTTGGAGGCATATGCCTTCATTGCATTAGACTATGAGATCAATATAGAGCAGGTTAAAGATCATTTGGCATATGGAGTTCATTCACATCTAGGATCCCATCACTCTCATCCCAACACTAGTGCACGTAGGGATCCACCTATAGATCATTCGACTGTTGCACAAACTATGGGTTTTACTGAGATGTTGATTGGTCTTAGTTCATCATCAACAATGCCATCTCACCTGCATAGTCCTCTTCACTCATCATTTATGGCACAACATGAGACCATCGAGGTGGATGTAGATGTTGACTCATTGCTTGACCGTCTGACGATATGGTGGAGATGACCATTGTATAGAGGACTTAGGTCATCCGATGTCGGATGATGTGCATGTATGTGTGCATGTGCATGTTTAGATTATTTTTTAATTATTTTAAATTTTAGTTTTAACTAGATGCTACATGTAATGATATCAAAGTTTCCACAATCCATAATGTTTCTTTGCAATGGTTTCTAGTTTTGATTGTGTGAGAATTTTTTGCATCAATGTTTGGATCACACTGGTGACCATCCTTCGAGATAAGGAAACAATGCTAAAGGGAGAATGAAAAGATCTGAGACCAAACTGCTAAAAGGAGGAGGTAGGAAAGGAGAGAGAATTTCATAAGAACCAATAAGAAATAAAAATAGATATTCACATAAAATGTCAAAAGATAAAGAACCAATAAAGATATATATATATATATATAATAGGAAACAATTAAATAATTACATAAAGAAATTCTCTTACAAATATATATAAAAGACAAAGAACCAAAAAGGAAATGTATACATATCCCTTAACCCTATGTAAATGTAAAAATATTTGTATGGAAATAAATAAATTAATAGGAAACAAAGAAATAAATGAATATAAAGATAATAGGAAACAAAACAATAAAAATAATTACAAATATATATAAGGAAACAATTAAATAGAGAATTATAGAAGTTCACTTAAAAAAGAACAAGACACAAAAAATAAATATATAAATATATAAATCTTTACTTTATATAAATGTAAAAATATTTATATATGTATATTTCTCAAAAGTATATATAAATATGATTATATAAACTTGAAGGAAAGAGGGTCAGGATCAAAAAAGCAAGACAAAAGCAAAAAGAACCACATAAGATGAGAATATAGGAAGGGAAACAAAGGAGGGGAAAGAAGGGACAAAGGCCAACAATAATAGGAAACAAATAAATAAAATAAATACGGATATTCACATATTTATATAAATACATAAAGACAAAGAACCAGAAAAGAGAAAATTATAATTATAAATCTTAAATTTATATAAATATATATTTATGTATATATTTCTTAAATATATATAAGTAAACATATATTTAAGTAAATATTTCTTAAATATATATATATGAATATATACTAATGTATATATTTTCCTAAATATATAAATAAATACAAATATATATATATATATTTGCCAGAAAGAGGGCCAAGATAAAAAATGAAGACAAAAGCAATAGGAACCAATCAAGAAGAAAAGATAATTGCTTTTGCTTCATGTTGCTTTTGTCTTCATTTTTAATCTTGGCCCTCTTTCCAGTGAATATATATATACACATTTTTGTATTTATTTATATATTTAGGAAAATATATACATTAGTATATATTTATATATATATATATTTAAGAAATATTTACTTAAATATATATTTACTTATATATATTTAAGAAATATATACATAAATATATATTTATATAAATTTAAGATTTATAATTATAATTTTCTCTTTTTTGGTTCTTTGTCTTTTTATATTTATATAAATATGTGAATATCCGTATTTATTTTATTTATTTGTTTCCTGTTATTGTTGGCCTCCGTCCCTTCTTTCCCCTCCTTTGTTTCCCTTCCTATCTTCTCGTCTTATGTGGTTCTTTTTGCTTTTGTCTTGCTTTTTTGATCCTGACCCTCTTTCCTTCAAGTTTATATAATCGTATTTATATATACTTTTGAGAAATATACATATATAAATATTTTTACATTTATATAAAATTAAGATTTATATATTTATATATTTATTTTTTGTGTCTTGTTCTTTTTTAAGTGAACTTCTATAATTCTCTATTTAATTGTTTCCTTATATATATATATATAGATATATTTATATTTGTAATTATTTTTATTGTTTTGTTTCCTATTATCTTTATATTCATTTATTTCTTTGTTTTCTATTAATTTATTTATTTCCATACAAATATTTTTACATTTACATAAGGTTAAGGGATATGTATACATTTCCTTTTTGGTTCTTTGTCTTTTATATATATATTTGTAAGAGAATTTCCTTATGTAATTATTTAATTGTTTCCTATTATATATATGTATATATATTTCTTTATTGGTTCTTTGTCTTTTTGACATTTTTATGAGAATATCTATTTTTATTTCTTTATTGGTTCTTGGTCTTTGTGCCCCCTCTCTATCCTTTCCCTGTCTTGTTCTTCTTTTTAAATAGCTCTTGGTCTACATCTTTTCATTCTCCCCTTTAGCATTGCTCTCATCCTGATGATGGATCACGGAGTGTGATCCAAAAAGTTGATGCAAAAATTCTCACACAATCAAAACTATAAACCATTTAAAAGTAGATATTCATAATAGCGATATATATGTATATATAATATTATGGTGGACATACCTCATGTCACTCCTAGTCTTCGTCTAGATCATGTACATTGACGTGACTCTGTGGATGATTATGTTGCTAGTGGACATGTGAGTTTTAAATTTTTATATATACACATGTATATGCACATGCATATGTATGCATAGATCTAGATAGATATTTAAAAATACAAGTACATTCTTAAAAATAACTTTCATAAAATTTATTTAATATATTATATGTATTTAGCACATTCTGTACACAATTTTATTTGCAAGGCTCAGCACATCCATTAGATCAAGGTTCTCATTTAGATGGTCGTTCGAGTAGGAGTCGACATGCATATTATGCCCTGCACTAGATTTATGATCTTTACTACATGTATTTTCTTATATGACGATATCTAGTATTCGACATTTGATGATTTCTAACTTACATTTGCTTATATGATATACATTTGATCTCTAACTTACATTTTCTTATTTGATGACCTCTTTGCTTATAACATGTTTATGTTTATACATTGAATCTATTTACATGTATATATGTGTTTGCTTATGTTTAAATGTTTATATAACATACATACATTTCTTATATTCAATATATGCACATTTGCTTATTTGATTATCTCTAACTTACATTTGCTTATATGATATACATTTGATCTCTAACATACATCTGCTTATTTGATGACCAATTTACTTATAACATGTTATGTTTATACATTGAACCTATTTACATGTTTATATGATATACATACATTTGCTTATATTCAATATACATACATTTGCTTATTTGATGATATCTAACTTACATTTTCTTATATGATATACATTTGATCTCTAGTAGAATTTTAGGAGAAGTCTATTTCATTTTAGCCAAAAATCAATAATGCACATTGAAATAAGTTTTGTTGATGTTAAACCCACAAACAAAGACCATCAAAATGGTCCCAAATGTTATTATAGAATCCCCTAGAGTTGTGAAACTTTATGTTACTAGTTCATTCGATCACAACATCCCATTTGATCATATATTCCCAAAGATAAGGAAATGAATGCCACTTTATAATTAAGTTCATTTGTGTTGATCACAATAAATATTTTGCACACACAACCCTTGAATTTTATACTAAACAGTAAAAAATTATAAAATAAATGACTCCCAAGCAAGTAAACTAATGATACTTTATAAATGAGTGTATTTACAAGCCTATTTATTAATGAATATGTTCTTCTAGTTTTAAAATTTGATAAAAATGATGAAATTAAAATCTTGATACAAAATAAGAACACATCAAGTGCATCACTTTGTGGTACAAAAAACACCTATTTTTAAAAAATTACTTAAGCAACATGAACCATTGAGGAGCTGAGAACAAAATATAATTATAAAGAAGAGGTAGGAACATGAACCATTGAGGTAGGAACTTTCAGCTGAAATTGGTTATAGTAGAACCACACTAATAAAATATGAGAAAAAGAGAAAGCTTTTGGATGAGAGTTCAGAAGGAAATTGGGAAATTATGTGTAGAGCTCCCCATTTTGACATGATTGAAGATGTTGTTAGGAACTTGATCTCAATTTTTTGGCATGATTAGACTCGTCCATTATTAAATAAGTTAGAAATGTTATGAGACACATGATTGGGCTTGGTATTTATGAAAATCATATCAAACATTGGCTAGACATAACACAACTTGAGATGTATATGAAATTTTGTAATATATATTCTCATATAAAGATTGGGAAAACAATATTTGAAAGGTTAAAGCCATATTATGTGAAGATAAACAAGTTTTTTAAAATTTATTGTTGTTGTTATCATATTGAATTTGATCTCTACTATTAGGTGTTTCGAAAGATGAGAGAAGAAAGTTGTGGTTTTCAAAATGCACCTCCTAAACAAGCAAGTTTGTTCATAAAGGCTATGTTATGTGATCATGAAAATGGACCTCAAATAAACTGCATAAAAGGAATTTGTGAAACATGTGGAAGTTTGGCTAAATTTCCTTCAAGAAATGAAGATACTGACCTAACAAAGATAGTAAATTACAAGAGGTACTGTTTTTAGAGAGTTTATTTGTTTCAATTTGATTAGATTGTTATTTGAATTCTCTAATGTAATATTTCATTGATTGTGTGCTTTATTACTTATTCACATATTTTACTTGCACAGGTACAAGTATATAAAGTTTCAAACAAATTTTGGGAAAGAATCCACAAAGTTGAACTATGTAGAAGAGGAGATTCCTATTGGAAAATTTATGGAAGATTTTCGAAAATTGATACAACCATACATACAACATTCCTTTTTTGCTAAGTGGCAAGAACAATAATTCCAAACATTGAGAGATACTTTCCCACTTGGAATAGTTCTATCAGTAGTTGACTTTGCATAAAATTACTCCTTTGTACATCAAAAGGAGATTCAATCAGAATATTACTTTTCAAAGTAGATCACTATTATGGTTCATGTGTGTTATTGACATGCACAATCAAAATTGGATGATGTTGAGAGTACAGATGAAGAACGAGCCATTAAGAAAGAATATCACTTTTATATTAGTGATGATAACTTAGAGCATGACACACTTTTTGTACAACATTGCTTTACAATTTTTTTTGAGAATTTGAGAAGTAGGGGTGTAAAATTTGAAAATCATTTTGTATGGTCAGATGGATGTGCGATAGAATTCAAATCTTTATGAACATTTTATGCACTTTGTAGATATCATAAAATCTACAAACTACCACATGTTTGGAGTTATTTTGAGAGTGGGCATGGAAAGGGTGAGCATGATGGAGCAGGAGATTGCATCAAACAAGCTTTAAGAAAGCATCAAATGAGTTATTCAGAAGATTGTATAGACAATGCACATGATGTTGTTGAATGGTGTAAGAAACACTTTACATCAAATGTGGTCAACACATCTTCGAGAACAAACCAACACATTCCACAAAGTGTTTTGGGAGATATCGGGTATGTATAAATTACATTTTCAAATATTTGAATTTATTTAAATTTAAAATTTATATATATATATATAGATGTTTGTTCATGTAAGTTTGTTGTAGTACATGTATCTAGGTGTGGACAAAAGATCAATGCATGGATGCAAGAGGGTAGAAAAACAAGATCTTTGCATTGTGTTATGAGTTCAGATAGTTGCCATGGATGGACATTATACACAAGGGATTACTCTTTTTTTTACACTGAGTGCATTGCGGGAAACTTTGATCATGCATGCAACAACCAAGAAATTGAATATGTTGTTAAATGGGATATAGTGCCATTAGTTGTTTCAAAAACATATGATGAAAACAAGGAAGAAAGAATTGAAGAAATTCCTTTTATTTCAATTGATTATGACCATATTTCAGGATTGGTTAGAAAAGGTACATGTGTAAGTTTTCAATAATTTAAATATTATATATATAGTTAATAATCTTTAAAGTCTAGAGACATTTCTAATTTTTTAAGATTTTTTTTGTATAAATTTAGTGTACAAGAGATGTTTTTGCAGTCATAGTAGAGCCTGGAAACATAGAAGGTGTTAGCTATTATTTATTGCGTTGCACAGAAGAGAGGAATAAGCTAACACAACCTGAAACAAGTGATGGAATGTTATTTCCCATAGGTGAGTTTGAATTTAAAATTATATATACATTGTGTTCACATGGGCACATTACATTATAAACATTAAATATATATTGTACAAACCTTGAGCACGAAAATGTTGTACATATTCACATGTCTTACCTCAGGTTCATTTTTACCATGCAAGTTTTGTTGTAGTGCAAGGGATATATCTAAAACAAGTCAAAGTTGTTCAACATGGAATTCATTTTGTTGACTATCAACCTGATAACAAGGTATATCAATATATAGTCACTTAATAACTGCTACCGCCCTACATCTTCATGCAGTTCTACATGCAGATGGTTGAAAAAAATGGAGACTAGATAGTGATAATCATCAAAAAAAATTACATGTTATTGAAGAGCGAGCTGAACCAAAATGTTTGAGTTAGATTATATCCATGATTTTCAAGTTCACTTGTAACCCTATACATGTTCAAGTAAGAACTTATAGTAACTTGTACATAGTTGTAAATCATTTTGTGTAAATTCCAATTATATGTACATATTTGTTCCATGGAATTCTTAACTTCAAGAATATTTGATTTCGTTTGAAAGTTCAAAGTTACACTTATAGCATCATCTCTCACTTTTTTTTCTTGCATGTAAACCCATATATATGCTTTCAATACTTATTTGAAAACTAGTGAAGTTTTTTAAACTCATTTTGCCTAAATTAAAATTATATACAACTTATATTTGTTCCATGAGAAATTATGTGTTTTAAAATTAAGTCTTATCTAATTATAAAAATTTTGCACACAGATTTAAAACATAAATCAATGCAAATAAAAAAATAAAGAACTTTGCCATCAATTTAATTCACAAAAAATACCGCAAATGGAAATAGAATGTTGCCTTCCAGTTTCCAAATCAATAATTATATGAATTATATATGACCCCCTCTCTCCCCTCTACCCTTATCCCTTAAACCCTAAATCATTGCTCCCTCTACCCTCTATCTCTCTCCCACTCCCCCTCTCTTTCTCTCTCAAGTCTCTCCCTCCTACCCCCTCTCCCTCTCTTAAGTCTCTCTCTCTCTCTCTCTCACTCCTATCTCTCTCCCCTCTACCCTTAACCCTTAAACCTTAAAACCCTCTATCCTCTACCCTCTACCCTTACACCCTTAAACCCTATACCCTCTGATGAGCTTAAAATATGCTCATAATTTGGATGTTATGATAAACTTTTAATGTCTTTACTTTTGTTATTTCATGGCTGTTTAAACTTTGTTGAAACTTTTTATGGGGATATCCTGTAGCATAATACTTTCATATTCCTATAGCTCATGGTGTTGACTTGATTGCATTTATTGCTCATTGACTCCCTAAAATGGCTGGTATATTGTATACAATTTTTGAATGATGAAGTAGATTTAAAATGTGTGATTAAAGAATAGATATCGTGTATGTGCCATACGCCTTTTCTTTCGCATCTGTTACCTTTTGTTTCGCAGGTTATTGAAGAATGATTGAGTCAAGCGCAGCCGATCTCAGCCTTGCAGTAAAGTCCATTTCCTGCACGACTTCGAGGAAGCTCCAGTGAAGACTCTTTGACCGAAACCATGGGAAAGAATTTTAATGACAGTCAATCTAGAAAGAGTGGAGCGCTAGATTCTCTCCAAATTGGGTTGAACGCATAAATTCATTATGAAGTCTGTTCCTTGATTTGGGGATAAACTTTACTTCCACGTCTTTCTTTGATAGGGTTAGTTAGTTAGTTGCTCTCCTGTTTTTAAATAAAGTTCTCCTCCTGCGCGAGAGAGACGAAGAAGAGAGCATAGTTAGAATGAGTAAGAGATGATAGTTAGTAAGTTAGAAGCATAGTAATAGCAGATATCATGTAAGAGTCAGTATGATAATGAGAAATAGAATCTGTATGATCAAAGACAAAGTTTATTGTTAGTTTCCACATCAATAAAGCAATGTATACCATTCTGTTTTCATGAATAAAGTTTGATGAAGTTCTAAGTTTAGCATTTGTGTAATCAGTAGATGCTTGCTAAGGGGGCCCACTTAGTATGTATCTGTAGCTAGTTAGTTAGTTGTTATTTTCTGTTGATCTTCATATTAGCTTTCATCTTTGAAGTTTTCATACAAACTCAGTCTTATAGTGCTCCTGCAGCATAGAGAGTCCATCCCTGTGACTGTTCCTGTAGCATAAGGCCGGTTCATAGTTTGTGTTTCAGTCGTATTTGTTATGGTTTCTATCATAGTTGAGTTAAAGAATTTTGCATTACCGTTCTGTGGCTTAGATAGAATTTCTTTCTAGTATTATTTCTGCTAAGATTTGACCGAAACTAGTTCCTAGTGCATATATTTTGCCGTGCCATTTAAAGTCTACGTCCCCTAGTTTGACAAGTAAAATGGACGTCTATGGAAAGATATAAGTCACCTGTTGGAATGTCCAATTCCCAGGAAAGGTTTTACTATGATTTTCATATCCTTTTGTGGGCGTGAGCCATTTTTGGCACTGTTGTCGGGGATAGCGTCTAGCTAGGAGTCTGTTAAAAGTCATTTTCAACATTAGTTTAGTCTGTTAGTCAAAAATTTTCAAAATATTTCAAGCCACCACTCACCGTATTGCATGCATAGAAGAAGAAGAGACGCACTGGGAAGGTTCCTCCCTGAAAATCTATTTATTAAACTACCATTTGACCCAGCTGATAACGAACCCGAGGAAAATCCATTCGCTCTGTTATTCCAGCAACCAGACATGTCAAATAATCCACCTAATAATCCGCCTCCTGCATTTGAGTTTCCCATTGTTCCCCAACAAGATACCGACAATCTTAAAAACATTCCCTCTTCCTTGCTTCCAAAGTTTTATGGCTTGGTTATGGAGGATCCAGAAACTTTTCTATTTGAATTTGATGTCCTTTGTCGCAGTTATGACTACAATACAGATGCTCATAAACTGAAGTTATTTCCTTCCACCTTGAAGGAAGGAGCTCTTAGGTGGTTCATGAGTCTGGGAAGAGGCATTGTAGATAGTTGGGCAGCCATGCAGACGAAATTCCTTGAAAAGTATAAGGAATATTGTAAGAGTGCCAGCAAAGGTGATGACATATTCCAAATTCAGCAGAAGAAGGATGAAAGTCTGGAAGATTATATTTCCAGGTTTTTGTTTTCACTAAAAAGGAACTCAAACCATACTCTCAATGAGGACTCTTAGAAACTACTCTTTCTAAGGGGAATCAGTGATGCCTGTATTGACGCCCTAGACCTGATGGGAGGAGGTGATATAACTCAACTGCCTTGGGATGATATAAAGAAAATATGTCTTAACTACTCTCGAGCAATAGTTAAGAAAGGTCGAGGTCATCATGCTACAGTGGGGAAGTCTTCTTCTGGTGGAGTTCCCGGATGGAGATCACAAATTTGCTATCTGATTTCAAGCAGGACATCATTAATAATATGGCTACACAACTAGACACTATGCAAGCTTGGAAGAAACATGCAAAAGCTAAGGTAGTTTTGGCTGAGTTCTTTCCATACTACAGACAAAAGAAGCGTGATTGTAGATGCAAGATGGTGGCTAATTTGGAAGCTAGGCAACTGCCTACTGACTTTAAACTAGTAGAAGGTGATGATGATCAAGTGTTCTTTGTTGCACAAAGGAGACCATGGGCCCAAAGACAAGATATGCCTCAAGACCCTTTAACTTTTGGTAATCCTTATTCTGGCTATAATAACCAATGGCAACATGCATATGGACCACCACCACCCTGGAATTCGCCTCAACCAAATTGGCCTAATTATCAGAACCCACAATGGCAATCTCCTCAAGGAGGTTGGCAGCAGCCACAAGGGCAATGGAGCCCACCTTCAGGAAATTGGTAACAAAATCCTCAATGGAGAGGTCCTCAGCAATGGCAAAACCAGTCTCCTGGATTCCTACAGCTTCCACAGCCACAACAACAGGCCCTCATGCCACCTCCTGCAGCAACTGCCACAAATCCTGGCCCTCCGAAGAAAACACCTATGCTTGCCCAGCCGTTGCCCAATCCCAATAATAAGCAACAGCAACAGCCACAACAATCTGCATATCTTGCTGAAGCTAACCAATATCAAGCTTATGCCTTAAATGTTAATGACATCCATCTGAGGTCTAGAACTACTTTACCCGCTCCCAAACCACCTCTGATTACTGAAATCCCAGATTCTCCCATTGAAGAATCTACTAAACCTGCTGTTCCTACTGAGCATATGCCTATACCCAATACAGTTTCTCCAAAACCTATTTTGCAGAGACAAGACAAACCACCTTTTCCTCAGAGGTTGCAAAGCATTGAATCTAAATCCATAGAAGAACCCACTTTTGACATTCTGGATCAGCTCAAAAATGTACAGATTCAAATTCCTTTATTTCAGGCTATTAAAGATGTTCCCATTTTTGGAAAAGCTATTAAAGAAGCCTGTTTGAAGAAGCCTGGACGGAAGAAAAAGGATCCCCAAACAATTCATGTCTTAGGGAAATTGGCTGATATAATGTTGAGAAATGTAGTTATTCTAAAGTATATTGATCCCGAAAGTCCTGTAGTGCTGATACACATAAATGGCCAAGTTGTAAAAAATGTTTTGATTGACTTAGGTGCTGCCATTAATGTCATGGCAAAGCATACTATGTGTAGACACCTAAAAATGGTCTAGAGAATCTAATTAATTAAGTACGACTTATTTGATTAATTAATCTTAAATTCATCTACTTAGTAAATAAATAGAAATATTTATTTATATTAATTTCATTATTAATTCTCCTATTTCGCTCCTAATTAAATAAATAAAATTAAATACTTTGTTTTATTTAATTAATTATCATTTTTATCATATTATTTTCTCTCTTAATTAAATAAACAAAATTAAATACTTTGTTTTATTTAATTATTATCATTAATATTTCTTCTATACTTTATCTATTAATTCTATCTTAAATTAAATAAACAACTTCAATAATTTGTGTTATTTAATTACCTCATCACATTTCTTCTTAATTAAATAAAGATATTCTAAAAATCTTTTATTTAATTATCACTTTCTGAATATTTTAATTTAATAAACAAATCCTATAGTTTGATTTATTAAATTATTTATTCCTCTTTTGCTAAATTAAATAAACTAAAAATATTTAATTTATGCATAAATCATTTACACTATTCACTCACCAATAAAAATAGATTTTTAAAATCTAATTAATGCAACTTCCATTCACGGGAAGAGCTTTGGGGACAAACTTGCAGGTTGTCCTCTCAATATTTTTCCATCAATCCTCCCTCTCTTCTTGCCTGGTGTTTTCATGGGGAGGAACAATCCTCCATGATCAGCTCCATCTTCTCATCCCAAGCCATTCAATTTTCCAGATTGAATCACAACCTCTTATCTCGTATCCTTGTGCAAATGTGCTACCGTGAAAGCTATAAATACAGCTCTTTGGCTACAGGAAAAGGATACCAATTTGTGCAATCTTACTCTGCAGGTTTTCCAAGCATCCAAGCATCCAAGCAATCAAGCATTCAAGCATTCATCCAACATTCATCAAGCAGCAATCAAGCATCCAGCCTTTGCAGTCATGGCTGCCATTACAATAGAATTTGCATATTCAATCACATAGGAATAGAATTAGTTCATTTTCTCATTCTCTAAGTGTCATTTCAATAGTTTAATTAGCTTACAAATCTGAGAGCTAAGTAGATTATAGCAATCTTTAGAGTTAGAGAGCAATAGGATAAATTTCTGTAGATTTGTAGTTTAAATTAGTTTAAATTTCTTAATCTTAGATGCAATGTCCTATTTAGAAGTGTAGATGCATTGTTTAACTTGTTTTCCCCATTCTACCGCTTACAGATTGGCGCCCACCGTGGGGCATAACCCCGTATTTTGCTAAAATTTTGAAAATTGTGTCCTACAGGTATTAGCGTGAAAGTTTTCGCAGAATCGTGAGTTTTTGCAGTGCGCCGGTGGTCTGTTTCAGCGCCCACCGTGGGGCATAACCCCGTATTTTGCTAAAATTTTGAAAATTGTGTCCTACAGGTATCGGTGTGAAAGTTTTTACGGAATTATGAGTTTTTGCAGCGCGTCGGTGGTCTGTTTTAGCACGCAGGGTTTCTGTTACAGCACGCTGAGTTACTGTTCCAGCGTGCCACATCATTGTTCCAGCGCACCGGGTTTATATTTCAGCGCGTCGAGTCACTGTTTTAGCGCGCCACTTTCTTATCTTCAAAATAATTTCTTTTATCTGGATCCGACGTGTCTGCAGCCAGATTCTATTTCTGTCTACTTTCTTGGTTAAAATTTACCAATCCTAGGATAGAAATAGATAAAATTTACCAATCCTAGGATAGAAATGGATAAAATTGATCAATCCTAGGATAGAAAATTTACAAATTTCTTTTGGGATTAAAATTGAACATCATGTTTTTATGGAGCAATATCTCCATATAGATTAGCTAACTAGTCTTTTGGGTTTTAAAAAGAACAATTTCTCTGCTGTGATTGGGTGATAGGTTTATGCTCTCCCCTTAACTGGGTGCATTAAAAAATGAGACTCACCATTACTTTACGCATTTTAAAGCTTTCTTAAAACCTTTAGATAGGCCTGCCATAGTGGGAAAAAGTACTCAACCTACGGGAACGACCTGAGTGGGGACAGCCAAAAGCCATGGCATTCCAACCCACTTTAAAATTTATGTGAATTTGGGGAAACCCTCTTTCAACGGAAGTGCGCAGGATAACCATCCCCAAAATATTTGTTCTAAAGATTGGGAGGTCTCTCGAAGGAGTTTATCCATTTGCCGCTCCGAACGGAAACCCTATTTAAGAACCTAGAAATAGAAGCACGCCTGTCAGTTTCTAAACATTGTAATACTCGGCGGTGCAGGGGCGGGGAAGAATCTACCCTCAAGCACTCACCATATAATTGCCAAGGACTGTTTGCTCAGGGGATCCGGTATCCACTTCCGTCACTCTGAGTACGCACCTGGAAAAGACAAAAACACGGGTGCCCTCTAGGGGGTGACATGGCTGTGTGAGTCGACGCAATTCCAAGCTGTGGGTCGTTCGAGTATATAACGATGACCTTTTATCTCTAGGAGTGAGTCTATCTGAAGTGTTTTATCTTGTTATCAAACCAGTGAAAATCAAGAAGAATCATTGATTCTTGAGAACATACACTATCTGTTTAGATTCTAGGATTTTTTTTTTTTTAAAAAGATAACCATTCTATTCTTGCTTGCTGTGTTTTCTCTCATTAAACTCAGATAAGATCATCACAAGAAAATCCTCAAAATCAAAGCACTAGTGGATTTCTCATGATTCGAGATTGGGTATCCACCAAGTTTGTCAAGAAGTCTCTTGTCAAACGAATCAGAAAACCAAAGAAAACACTTGCATACAAACAACTTTTAAGAAAGCAGCGATTTCTATACCAAAGTAGGAAAGTTCTACTCCAACACAGGACTTTTATTCATAGGTATCACGATTTTTCTAGAGGTTATATGGATGACTATGCTGTAGCTCCCTTAGATTCACAAGCATTTTATCAAAGAAGAGCTCTTAGGCAACACCACAACCACAGTCAAAGAATTCATCTAGAATACATCCCACAACCAGCCATCCAATACGACACCAGACCAAGTGAGTTTCATAGAATAAGATAGTTTTTCTATCTTAAACACCTTAAGGTTCTGTTTTAGCGCTTCCAGTCTCTGTTCCAGCGCGTAGCTCATCTATTTTAGCGCGTCGGGTATCTGTTCCAGCGCGTAGCTCATCTATTTTAATGCGTAGGGTATTTGTTCCAACGCTCCCGGTCTCTGTTTCAGTGCTTTGGGGATCTGTTTCAGTGCACCCAGTCTCTGTTTCAGCGCTTTGGGTATCTGTTACAACGCGCCCGGTCTCTATTTCAGCGCTTTGTGTCACTGTTTTAGCGCGCCATAAAGTCAGAAAAATAGAGAGTTGGTAGGACATTTTGTTAGTTTTCCCATATCGATAAAAAGGTTTTTATTAGTCCAGAACATTTTTTTTCACAGTCCAGAACACTTAAGTCACACAAAAGGAAATCCTTACCCTTACACCTAGATCTTGAAACATCTCGCATAGTGTCACTATCACCAAATCTGAGATTTTCTGTCAAAGTTTCCCTATCAAGGATTTTATCATCCTTCCATCACGAAACTAGATAAGACGAAATCGGATTTTAAATCAACAACCTTGACACTAATCCAATCAAACAACCCAAGATCAAAGTCTAGAGTAAAACTTTAACGTTTGTATGCCTATTTTCACACGAGCAGCCTATCAAAGACAACAACAAGAAGAAAACGAAAGAATAGCAGCCATGGCTGAAGAAAACCCTTGGGGATGATATAGCAACACTGATCCTCTCACTAATTCACAAGAGAAAGAGATAATTGTAGAAGAAATCGAGAAAGTTCAACAAGATCCTCATTTCCATAAATTTATGGAAAAGATGCTAGAACAAGATATGGAAAAGTATCTTCTACTATTAGCTGACAAAGGTGCTTTAAGCTTCCTAAAGACTTTGATGTCAATCGACTTAAGGAAACAACCACACCTAACCCAACTAGTATAGAAAATCCAAATCAAATAGATGCTTTGACGAAACAAATCCAACAATTACAATTGCAGTTCCAAAATATCCAACAAGGGCCAACAAAAAGATATTCCTTACAGGACATTTTCCCTTATCCATTCGACTTAGGCATTAACATGATACCATTTCCGCGGTATTGTGAGTACCCAACATACAACAAATACAACGGGAGAACCGATCCATTTGATCACGTACAGGAATTTCGAGCCTTGAGCATAGAGTTCGCACACAAGGACTCTTACTTACTACGATTATTTCTGAGAAGCTTAGGAAACACTTGCATGGAGTGGTTTTCTAAATTGGAACCAGGGATCCAATCTTTTGAAGAACTGATCAATAGGTTCATAACACACTTCTCATTCAACATCCAACATGGGGTAACCTTAAAAGAACTCTACAACACCAAACAAGCAAAGGGTGAAAAGTTTCTTTCCTTTCTCCAACGATGGAGAAGGCTATTTGCTAAATACCCCAGATCTATTCCTGAAGAGGAGAAGATAGATATGTTCATTGATAACTTAGTGGATGACATGAATTACAGATTGGACTTACAATGTCCATCTACATTTGAACAAGTTATCGAAAAAGGGCTCAAAATCGAAGAGGCTCTAATCAAAAGAGGAACAATCAAACACTTCATTGAAGGTTCAAACAATAACAATTCCTCTAACAACAACAATGAAAAACCAAGATTTTGGCAAAAGAAAAAGAATACTGATACCATGATTGATACACACACGTCTAAACCAGTATTCACCTTGACACCAACCACTACAAACAAACAAAACAATGGTCTTAATGTCAAACAAAGTAGTGATCAAGGAAATAATCAAAACAGTGGAGAAAGAAAAATCCAATCATTCCAACGACCATCCAATAAACAAAAATTTACGCCATTAGGACAATCATTGGAATCAGTCCTCAAAGAACTTTTAGATGAAAAACTCATTCAAGTACAAGAAGCTAGAAATTGGGACCCTCAAGTCAAACCATCATGGTGGAATGACTTACATTACTGTCACTACCATCAAAATAAAGGCCACATGACTGAAAATTGTTGGCAATTAAAACATGCGGTACAAGACCTCATAGATCAAAAGAAAGTATTTGTAGAGGGGCATCAAACAAACAAAGATCACACAACATTCAAAAATCCCATACCCAATTATCAGAAGGGAGAATCCTCTTCCGCAAATACCAAAGGTAAGAATGTTGGTTATGTTTATGACACAACGATCCTTTGTTTTTCTACTACCAAGGAGGATGAAGAGTTATGTAATCAAATCAATCAAAACAATGACATTATATCTACTAATTTGGTACAACATATGGACAAATCTGAAAACCAAATTAACATAATCACACTCAAAGGGAAACAAGAGTACCAACCAATTAATGCCACAACAGGGGCACAATCAAGAGGTTATATTGAAAGGAGCATCAATATCATCCCATCGTGGATTCTCTCTAATCAATATAATATCATCGATCAATTACAGAAAATACCAACGCAAATATCTATCTTAGAACTTTTAAAGATCTCCCCATCGCACAAAGAGGTTCTTGAGCAAGCTCTTGTATCAACCACGGTACCTAACAATTTGGATGTATGTCAATTCCAAGCTATGGTGGGACATCTATCTGCACCTCATTGCCTTTCATTTTCCGAACATGATGATGTATCACTCACCCATCCACATAATTTCGCCCTTCACATTGAAGTCCTCATCCATAAACACCGTGTAAAGCGTGTCCTGATAGATGGAGGGGCTGGTTTAAATATTTGTACCTTAAAGTTGATTCGTGCACTAGGATACTCAGATGAAGCCATTGATACAAGAAGAAAAATCACAATCAAAGCATATGATGAAGAAGAAAGGTCCTCTACAGGGTTGATCATATTACCCATTCAAGTAGGACCTATTGTCCAAAATGTGGTTTGTCAAGTCTTAGATAGAGAACTGACATACAACATACTATTGGGACGTCCTTGGATTCATGATATGCAAGCAGTACCTTCCACCTATCATCAATGCCTGAAATTTCCCGTCAATGGACAGGAGGTAACAATCACAGCAGACCATAACGACACTCAAGCTTGTCATACGTTGAAAACATCTCAGGATACATTGATACCTCACAATAGGGAAGTTGGCACATCAGATTCATCTAGTGGTGAGAAACAACAAAGTTTCATATCAAAGTGGCTTCCAAAACAACAAAAATCACAAGAGATCAGGATAGAACAATCTAACCCTTCAAATGTTGAAGAACAATTGGCTTCACTCTCACATCAATTCACCAAAGAAGTATAGATAAGTGACGAAGGAATAAGTGAATATGGTGTTGGACACTCATTTCATTTATCACAGATGTTACCCTCCTTACAAACATATGGACAACCATCTACAACCACCCAAAAATCAGCACAATCTACAACAACGTTAGATGGCAGATTTATAAAAGCTGGGAATTTAGATGAAGAATCAAAAGAGAAGGCTATACTAAATTAGCTTTATAGAGATCAGGAAGCTTCCACTTCCATGAGTAATATCATAGAAACAAATCAATATGGAAAGGGAAAAACTATTTTGGAGAAGATGGGATATTCAGGACAGGGACCTCTTGGGTTAAAGAAAGAAGGCATAACAGAACCAATCCAGCCACTCATGCTCCAACATAAGGATAAGACTGGACTAGGATATACAGCAGAACAAAGATCTCTTGACCGAGGGAAACAAAGTGTAACGAAACCAATCCAAGTTCTCACAATTCAGAAAAATGACAGAACTGGACTGGGATACACAGAAGAAGCAAGAGCGGAAATCACCAATAAAACTATGGAGCGTATTCTGCAAATGAGAGATAACTCTGAAACAGATTCAAATGAATATGAGTGGGATAACTTATCAGATGTTTCCTATGAAGATATTCAGATCGACATCATCAAAAAGTATACCCCCAAACATGAGGAGGGTCAAAGCTTGAATTTTAATCCTATTGTCTTTGAAACACAAAACTTTGATGACTCAAGTGAAGATGAACGAACGTCGATTGAGATAAATGATGTGGAAGAAAATACCTTCGTAGGCCTCGACATAACCATTAACAACCTGGATGACATTTCCGTCTGAGCTTTCACTATCGCTGACCTCAACCCATCTAATGATTCATTGCCTTTACTACATCCCGAGCTTATCGAATGGGAACCTCAACACCCTATCAATCTCCCTATTTTTGACAATGAATCTACTATTATTAACTACCTTTGCTGTGAGGAAACTGATACTTGTTCTACCAATGCTTCTTTTAATGACGCTTTCAGGCAGGAGGATGCCAAGCCTTCCAGTTGCAAAAATATGGAAATAAAAAATGGATCTAATGGTGAAAACCATTCTTTGGTAGTATTTGATCCTAAAATAGTAAAAACAAAGAACGCATCCAATGGTGAAAACTTCATTGAGGCACCAAAGGATGGAAGGTTTGACATCCTCCCACAACATTACCATGAAAGATCATCAGTATTAATAGAACCCACACAGTCTATTGATATTGGCACAGCAGAGAAAGCAAGAATACTACACCTGGCAGCATCCCTGACAGATACAAAAAAACTAGATTTTATCAAATTCTTTGGAGAACGATGCATCAATTTTGCTTGGTCATACTTTGACATGCCAGGCTTAGACACAGATCTCATTATGCATCACCTATCCTTACCAGCCGGCACTAAACCAGTAAAATAGAAACTAAGAAAAATGCATCCACATGTTGCATTATTAGTAAAAAATGATTTGAAGAAACTACTAGATGCTTGATTTATTAGGTCTATTGATTATGCGGAATGGATATCCAACATTGTACCTGTTTCAAAGCCAGATCACACCATTAGAATATGTACTGATTTCAGGGATTTAAATAAAGCATGTCCAAAGGATGATTTTCCTTTGCCAAACATTGACATGATTGTAGATCTCACAGCTGGCCATCACATGCTATCACTCATGGATGGATTTTCAGGATACAATCAAATCAAAATAGCTCCTAAGGACCAAGAAAAGACAACATTTACATGTCCATGGGGCACCTTTTGCTGGAATGTCATGCCTTTCAGGTTAAAGAATGCAGGAGCTACATACCAGCGAGCTATGACAACAATCTTCCATGACATGAT
The DNA here is from genome assembly GCA_007258455.2 of Sequoia sempervirens. NCBI lineage: Eukaryota > Viridiplantae > Streptophyta > Pinopsida > Cupressales > Cupressaceae > Sequoia > Sequoia sempervirens. The sequence continues at coordinate 24,135 of VDFB02330763.1, forward strand.
GCACACCTTCATGGAGGACTATGTGGATGACATCTTAGCCAAATCTTACACCAGAGAAGGACATCTTGAGATACTAGGAAAAATATTTGATAGATTGGAGAAATTTAAAGTCAGATTGAATCCTAAGAAATGTGCCTTTGGAGTAACATCAGCAAAACTTCTGGGATACATAGTTTCTACAAAAGGAATTGAAGTAGATCCAGCAAAAGTTAAAGCCATTATGGAAATGCCACCTCCTAAGAATATCAACACATTGAGATCTCTACAAGGCCGACTACAGTCCATCAGAAGATTCATCTCTCAACTAGCAGATCGGTGTCATCCATTCAACCATCTTTTGCATAAAAATGTGTCTTTTAAATGGGATGAACAGTGTGAGAGTACTTTCAATAAAATCAAGCATTATTTGATGACACCACCAATCTTGGTGCCACCCAATGAAGACAAGCCATTATTGCTATAGATTGCAACAACAGATATCTCTTTAGGAGCCTTGCTAGCACAAGAAGATAGAGAAGGGAAGGAACAGGCAATATACTATATCAGCAGGACACTCAATGGACATGAAGTAAACTACACCTTCATTGAAAAATCATGCTTAGCAGTAGTATTTGCAACACAAAAATTGCGACACTATATGCTCACTCACACTATCAAGCTCGTTGCAAAAATTGATCCCCTTAAATATTTACTGAGCAAAGCAGCTTTAACAAGAAGGTTGGCAAAGTGGGTCATGCTCCTCAGTGAGTTTGACATTCAGTATGTTGAAAGGCGAGCTATCAAAGGACAAGTCATCGCCGACCAATTAGCAGAAGCTCCATTATCAGACGGTCATCCTATGACCATGGAAATTCCTGATGCGGATATCCTCAACATTACAACACAGCCGTGGCAACTCTACTTCGATGGATACTACACACAACATGGATCAGGGGCAATAATTTTATTTGTCACACCTCTTGGGCACACCATTCCACGATCTTACAGGCTTACCTTCCATTGCACTAACAATGTGGCAGAATATGAAGCTTTGATCCTTTGAATTAAAGTGGCTATTGACTAGAAAATCACAGAACTACAGGTGTATGGAGACTCCTAGTTAATCATCTATCAAGTCAACAATGATTACCAAACTAAGGATGACACACTAATTTTATATAAGAGACTAGTAGATGATCTAAGAAAATACTTCATAGAAATCAAATTTGAGCAGATACCAAGATCAAAGAACAAAGCAGCAGATGCCATGGCCGTAATAGCATCTCTTCTACAAATGCCTGAAACGCAAGATCGTTATCGATTTATTGTAGAACAAGTATCAAATCCTGAATACGCAAATCCCAAATCCCAAACCATAAGCCATTTGGATGGTGCCCAATCTTCCATTTATGGAGACATTTATACTTATCTAAAAGATAATATCTTACTGCCAGATCTTTCTCACAACCAAAAGTGCAACTTCATACGCCAATCCGCCAAACATACCATTATTGCTGACACCCTTTACCGTCGAGGCCTAGATGGTAATCTTTTGCGTTGTTTAGAACATAACGAATCTGCTTCCGCTTTACATGAGGTCCATGAAGGAATTTGTGGTACACATTCAAGTGGATTATCTTTAGCCAAGAAACTCCTTCGTTTGGGGTATTACTAGCCACACATGGAGCAAGAATCTTATAAATTTGTCAAGAGATGTCCAAAATGCCAGATTCATGGAATTCTTATACATGCACCGACACAGGAGCTCCATCCATTCAAAACTACATGGCCTTTCTGTCAGTGGGGATTAGACCTGGTAGGGAAAATTAACCCTTCTTCATCTAATGGACACAAGTTCATTATCACAGTAACAAAATATTTTACAAAATGGGTGGAGGCAATTCCCTTAACCACAATCACTAGGAAGCAAATATCATCTTTCATACTTAATTATCTCATTTGTAGATATGGGATACCCCAGTCAATCATCACAGATAATGGCAGGCCTTTCAAGAACCAAGACGTCTAAGAACTGTGTGAAAAGTTCCACATTCAACATCGCTTTTCAACCCCGTATTACCCTCAAGGTAATGGACAGGCTGAAGCTTCAAATAAAACAATCCTAAAGATTCTCAAGAAGATTGTAAATGAGGTAGGGTGTGATTGGCACGTTCAGCTTAACCCTGCTCTTTGGGCTTACACGACTAGCATCAGAACACCAACAAGAGCTACACCATATGCTCTTGTCTATGGATCAGAAGCAATATTACCTATCGAGGTAGAAATTCCATCCCTTCGAGTTTCACTAAAGGGACTCATTACAGATGAAGATTATAGGATCTCTAGACTTCAAGAATTAGAGCTACTTGATGAACGTCGACAACAAGCTGTCAATCATTTGACAACCTATCAACAAAGGATGTCTAGGAACTATAATCAGAGGGTTAAGCCTAGAGTCTTCCATATCAGAGACTTGGTCCTACGGGAAAACCCTAGAAATCAAGCAGACAGAGAAAAGAAGGGAAAGTTTGAACATAACTGGATAGGGCCTTATGTTATCATATCAGTCTACGAATCAGGAGCATACCGGCTATCTACACCAGAAGGAGACATGTTGGAGGAGCCCATGAACAACATTCATCTCAGGCGATTCTACACTTAAGGATATATAGTGCACGGTCAATAAAGTTGTCTTGATGAAAACCTGGCAAACAGGCGTCATGATGACAGAAAAGAGAGAAAAACAAAAAATATATAAAAGTAAAAATCCAAAAGAAAAGGAAAGAGGACACAATAAAAACAAGTGATGAAAACCTGGCAAACAGGCGTTACTTGTGATTTTCACCAAACTCCTCTATCTATTGGGTACAGTGTTGTTATGATTGTTTCCCTTCATATCATTTCCATCTATCATTTGGGATAATCATTATCACTATCCATATCATAGCAGAGATACCATGATTTACCCTGGCTTGGGGGCAACATCCTAGTGTTATTTGGTACAAATAGACTTTCAGCTTACATGGAAAGGCAGTCAAACATGACAACATCAAGTGGCAATACCATCAAAATCCAAAAAACATCAGAAAATCAAAAATCCAAAAACATCAGAAAATCAAAAATCCAAAAACATCAGAAAATCAAAAATCCAAAAACATTCATAAAATCGAAAACACAAAAATAGAGTCTATATCAGTCAAGAGTAGAGTCTGTGTCAGTCGAACTACGTGGTCTCTGCGTGTATAACGTAGGCAAGACTAATCTTTGATAAGTCCCCGAGACCCCTAGGATAGGCCTTTAAGTTACATCATTTGGTCAAACGTCTGGGAATATCATGCAAACATCAACACACATATTTCAACATCGATGATCTAATCTGAATAATGATTTGAAAATACACTAAGTAGAATTTGAATTGTTGTACTTTTTATTTTATCATTTTGTTTATCATTTCTTTGGAGCTACTCAATGATGTATTGAACTAGAGAAGCAAGGAAGGAGAATGATACCTTTTCTTTGTTTGCTGTTTGTGAGTTAGTCATTATTATTTTGTGAATTGTCGCGGGTGCTCTACCAAGTATCATGGATGACATTCCGATTCACTTAAGAAAATGATTAATTCTTGTTTTTTTACACAAGAAATGCTCAAATCATCATTGGTCTATCTTATACCTTGATGCTTGTGTTCGCTTGCAATATCAAAAATCATGAAAGAAATACTCAGGTCATCATTGGTCTATCTCATATCATTGATGCTTGTATTCGCTTTCAACATTTTAAAATAAAGCTCAGTGATGATACAAAGCAGAACAAAAATATTATTGAAATGACACTTAGGTTTTCATTGATAAAATAGGTTTGCATGGTAAATCGCATTCATAATAATACACCTGCAGAGTATTGGTTGCACAAATTCAAAGGATTCATTTGCAAATAATGTTATCTTTTTCTTATCACAGATTGAGTATACTTGACACATGCGATTTTCATAATGACATGCATATAGAATCATTTCTTCATCTCATCCTAAATTTCACAATAAACATCTCATTTCATGGCATCATATACACGCTATGTTACATCATGCATTTACATCTCATCACATTGTCATTATCATGTAGTGGCAAAATCATCATTCATTACATTTTCATCATACATCATTACATTTTCATCATACATTTTCAATTACATTTTCATCATACATTTTCATTACATTTTCATCATACATTTTTAATCACATTTCATCATACATCATTACATTTTCATCATACATTTTCATTACATTTTCATTTATATATATCCTTTCATTACATTTTCATTTATATATATCATTTTCATTACATTTTCATTTATATATATCATTTTCATTACATTTTCATTTATATATATCCTTTCATTCACATTTCATTTACATATATCATTTCATTCACATTTCATTTATATATATCATTTCATTCACATTTCATTTATATATATCCTTTCATTCACATTTCATTTACATCTCATCATTCATTAACATTTATCATTCATCTCATCATTCATTAACATTTATCATTCATTTCTCAAAACATTTACCGCTCATCATTCATTACATTTATCATTCATTCACATTTTATTCACATCTATCATTTCATTACATGCATCATTTCATTTACATCTCATTTTATACGTCATATATCCAATATCCATACATCATTCATTAACATCACATTTTATTTATCATACATTGCATCTCATTAGGAAAAGAAATACATCATCAATATCATATCACATCATCATTAATGCATCCATACAAGCTAGTAAAATAAATCATCATAAAACATAAAAACATAAAATGCATCCATCACATTTAGAAACACCATAAAATCAATGCATCCATCACATAAATCATGTGAAACATATCATAGATCAATCGAACCGCTGCACATATATATCTCATCAAGTGTCAAGTATACAATGAAGTCTAGAAAGAATGAAAATAACATCATGTCAAAAAGGGCTGTATATATCTCTCAAAAGGTACACAACTGATATCAAGTGGTACTCGCACCAGAAGGAGTAGGTCTCGCACTAGTATCAGGACCACCACGAGATGTCCCAGGATCTCTCGGATCTCTCAGAAGAGGCTATGTCACGCCTCAACTCACTATCCTCGAACGAGTCCTCTCTGAGCGAGACTGGGAATAACTAACTCTGTGCTCTGGGGGGAAAAACTCATGATAGCGAATCCTGTAGAACTCAATCTCGGCACCTGCTCGCACAGCCTCTCTCATATAATCTTCCACAGATGTCCCATCTGCTGCTCTCTGCAGTCTCTCTGCCATAGCCTGTGCAGTCTCTACTGCTTGTCTGATAGTTTCTCGCTCAGCAGTTAAGGTTGTGATCTGTGCCTGGGCAGTAGTCAACTGTGCTCGTACACTTGTCAACTGAGCCTGTGCTGTTGCTGCTACCTGTAAGGCCTCATCTCTCTCACCAATTAGAGATGTAATCTGCGTCTGTGCAGTAGCTAGCTGTGCCTGCGTCTGAGCCTACGTCTGTGCTAATAATCCCTGCACCTATGCTAGCTATCCCTGCAAAGTTTGCACCTGCACCTGTAAGCCCGCGACCTTTGATGGATCTGCCGACAAGGAAGCAACAGCCTGCCTCTTACGAGGTGCACTAGTAGATGGCTCTGAAGTACCTGCTACACTCGGTCTCCCCCCATCTCCAGCATCATCATCACTGCTACCGTCACTGCTCTCCTCATCACTCTCACTGTCATCATCACCGCTACTCTCACTGTCATCATCTCTCCCCCGTCTCTGACCAACCTGAACTCCCCCTGCTGGTGCTGCTACTAGTACTGGCTCATTCGGAATAGTAATCTGTGGAGGAGGGTGCAGAGCCAAATACTCTCCATACTCGGGCGTAATAGGTGCCTCAACAATGTCCTACTGCACATCCCAAGCTGATGGCTGCAGAGCACAGTAACCCTCAACAAGTGCCCCGTAAGGTAAACTGGGACCCCAATCACTGACATCTATCCTACGTCATCCATAATGTGCTACACCCTGTGGCATGCACTGAACAATCCCATACTGTCTATACACACGACGAAACAAGAATCACTCTAGGACCCTGGGGCTCTTCCCGATCAAATACATCGAATCGGATAAGAACCCCAACTCAATATCATCATCGTCCTAGTCATCACAGTCTAAATAGGGATGCCAGGTCACTACCTCCACATCATCAATGATCCGCCTCCAATAATCAAGCTTACCCATCATGTGCTGGGTAGGCCTGCCTCTATAACAAAACACATAAGGCCTCGTCACTGGTCTGGCTAACACTGGCATGGGACGCGTAACAGCAATATGCTCCCATGCCCATACTTGAAGAAGTGTAGCCCCTGCCGATAAACTGCTACCACCAAGGTACACAATCCAGTGTAAATCATGATATAACTAGGCAAGCATACACATGCCCCAAACATATCTCGTCCTATGGGCAACCAGACCCTCTAACACCCGACCCCATCTAAGAGATAGACCCTTTGACCTCTTATCAGGACAAAGGAATCCACCAAAAAAGCCGGCCAAAACTGAAGGAAGGGGAGCATATGACTCATACATATCTATCCATGGAATCCACTCTCCCGCAACGTGGGGATCCTGAAAGACTCTCCGCATAGCCTCTACCCCACCAACCTCCTTTGAATCATGCACTACAATCTCTCCGACAAAAGGAATGCGAAGAATACGCCATACATCCTCCGGCGTCATAGTCATCTCGCCAGTAGGTAAGTGGAAGGTGTTGTGGTCACTATGCCACTGCTCCGCTAAGGCTGTCAATAGACCCCTATTGAGTCTAATATGGGGCATGTCAAGTAATGTCGCTAAACCGCAAGCAGCAATATGCTGTCTCTCATCAGGTGAAAGTCTCGGTATCATATCAAAAGGCCAAGGGAACTGCTCTCGCACCTGGATAATGTCTAAATGCTCATATTATCATACAAAGAGAACATTTTTCAGATCAATATGTTACCAATCAGAATATCAAACATCAAGAGGGCATCAAATTTTCAAAAAATTATGCTTTACCTATCAAATTATCAAATTATCAAGGAACCCTCATCTATCAATCGGGTTCATTCTTTTAGACATCCTAAATTATCCCTCGCCTATCATGAGGGTAATAATTATCAAATCAATGGATCTCGCTCATCATGAGATCATGTACCATTTATTTTAGTCACAATAAAATTAAAATAAATGGCATCAACAACAAATCGACGAAAACCAAAATGCAAAATTTTTCATCAATCTATACCTCCAAGCGCTACAAAATCAACCTAACGTACGTGCTGCAAAATCAACCTAATGCACTAAAAGACTGGTGCGCTATAAAATCCTACTAACGCGTTACACAATTGACCAGACGTGCTAAAACTTTTTACGCGCTACAAAACTGACCGGACACGCTACAAAAGTTCATTGGTGTGCTAAAACTATGGCACACTACAACAGATCACGGACGAGCTAAACCACGTTTGCCGTGCGCTAAAACATTAAAAACAAGTGCAAAAGGACAAAAGGAATAGGCACGAATTACGAGGAGGATTTGGGGTACATACCAGAGGTCCATAGTCGGCTGGACACTGGTGACGACACACACACTCAAGTTGGTGGGTGTGGTATGGGATCGGCATCCTGCAGGTCTAGCACTCTAAGGCTCTCTATCACAAGATTGTCAAAGTCAAATGCACAAATGACTTTTGAGAATGACCTTTTGAGTATTTATAGGCTATTTTTGGGGGATTTTTATTTATTTATTTCTGAGGAATTAATTCTTATCTATCACAGGGGCATTTTGGACAATTTTGTCGGGAGATAAATTGTTTCTTCACCAATTCATCATCAAATCATCATAAAAATTCATTTTTTTTGAAAAATCGTAAAAATCCAAAATTCATCAATTTATCTCCCGAGGGGGCATATATCACTATCATTTCAAAATTCAACATCTGGGGCAAATCAGGGGCATATTTTAAAACCTTTTGTCAATACTGGCAGCTGAGACAAAATCATTCTTTGAAGCAATGCGTAAACACATCACTTCAAAGAGGGGCAAAATGTAGACACCTAAAAATGGTCTGGAGAATCTAATTAATTAAGTACGACTTGTTTGATTAATTAATCTTAAATTCATCTACTTAGTAAATAAATAGAAATATTTATTTATATTAAGTTCATTATTAATTCTTCTATTTCTCTCCTAATTAAATAAACAAAATTAAATACTTCGTTTTATTTAATTAATTATCATTTTATCATATTATTTTCTCTCTTAATTAAATAAACAAAATTAAATACTTTGTTTTATTTAATTATTATCATTAATATTTCTTCTATACTTTATCTATTAATTCTATCTTAAATTAAATACACAGCTTCAATAATTTGTGTTATTTAATTACCTCATCACATTTCTTCTTAATTAAATAAAGATATTCTAAAAATCTTTTATTTAATTATCACTTTCCGAATATTTTAATTTAATAAACAAATCCTATAGTTTGATTTATTAAATTATTTATTCCTCTTTTGCTAAAATTAAATAAACTAAAAATATTTAATTTATGCATAAATCATTTACACTATTCACTCACCAATAAAATTAGATTTTTTAAAATCTAATTAATGCAACTTCCATTCACGGGAAGAGCTTTGGGGACAAACTTGCAGGAAGTCCTCTCAATCTTCTTCCATCAATCCTCCCTCTCTTCTTGCCTGGTGTTTTCATGGGGAGGAACAATCCTCCATGATCAGCTCCATCTTCTCATCCCAGGCCATTCAATTCTCCAGATTGAATCACAGCCCCTTATCCCGTATCCCTGTGCAAATGTGCTACCGTGAAAGCTATAAATACAGCTCTTTGGCTACAGGAAAAGGATCCCAATTTGTGCAATCTTACTCTGCAGGTTTTCCAAGCATCCAAGCATCCAAGCAATCAAGCATTCAAGCATTCATCCAGCATTCATCAAGCAGCAATCAAGCATCCAGCCTTTGCAGTCATGGCTGCCATTACAATAGAATTTGCATATTCAATCACATAGGAATAGAATTAGTTTATTTTCTCATTCTCTAAGTGTCATTTCAATAGTTTAATTAGCTTACAAATTTGAGAGCTAAGTAGATTAGAGCAATCTTTAGAGTTAGAGAGCAATAGGATAAATTTTTGTAGATTTGTAGTTTAAATTAGTTTAAATTTCTTAATCTTAGATGCAATGTCCTATTTAGAAGCGTAGATGAATTGTTTAACTTTTTTTCCCCATTCTACCGCTTACACTATGGACTCCTTGAATATTTCAAACATTAGGTCTACACCCACAGTTCTGCAGCTTGCAGACAGCTCCACAGTTGGGATGGTGGAAGATTTAATTGTCACTCTTGAATCTTGGGAGTATCCTATTGATTTCACAATATTATAAGTTAAGGCAACTTTAGGAGGGTATCTAGTTATCCTCGGTATACCATGGTTAGCAACTGCTGATGCTTTTATAGGATGCCATTCTGGAGATATGACCATTTCTGATGGGCAGTCCACAAAGAAATTGGCCTTGTATCCACCTGCTAGACCTCAACCGGATTTGTCCCAACCTGTTTGGCCAGATGTGGGGGAAGAAACTGAAGAAGCCAATTCTTTGGCTCAATTAATGATGCTTCAAAATGATCCATTCTCACAACTTCAGAGTGAAGATGCTTTGCTTTTTCAAATTCTGCAATTTAACCCTGATACGGGTAGTTCATTTGATCCAAGTGGCAGTCATCATCAATGTTTCCTGCAGCAACTAGATTTTGAGAGTTCATTACCTAAACTTCCGACAATTTTTCATAACTTGCTTCCACAAGAGGTACAAACATTACCTGTAGATTCTATGAGTAATCTCACTAAGTAGATAGAATTGTCTCCAGATCATTGTTTGAATGTTAATAGCAAGTTGTCACAGTCTCAAGAGGCTGACTTATTAAAAATGCTACAAGAACAGCATAAAGCTTTTGCATGGGAATATGGGGACATGCAAGGAATAGATCCTCGAGTTTGTACTCATAGAATATATATCAAAGAAGATTGTTCACCAGTTAGACAACCTCAAAGAAGAGTAAATCCAACACTTAGAGAAATAGTGAAAAATGAACTTCAAAGTTGCTTGATGTTGGTTTTATTTACCCAATTTCTGACAGCCAATGGGTTTCTCCATTAGTCATTGTTCCCAAGAAAGGAGGAAAATGGAGAGTGTGTGTAGATTACAGGGAGTTGAACAATGCCACTAAAAAAGATCACTTTCCACTACCTTTTGTAGACCAAGTACTAGACTCACTATCTAGAAAAAGATATTTTTCCTTTTTGGACGGTTATAGCAGGTACAATTAGATAAAAATAGCCCCTGAAGATCAAGATAAGACCACTTTTACCTGTCCATGGGGAACATTTGCTTATTCAGTCTTGCCTTTTGGTCTATGCAATGCACCAGCAACATTTCAGAGAGCAGTAATTAGTATCTTTGCTGATATATCTCATGAATGTATGGAGATTTACATGGATGATTTCACTACCTATGGAGTCACATTTGAAGAAGAATTGATGAATTTAGAAAATGTATTGAAAAGGTGCAGAGAGCAAAATTTATCTCTAAACAGCGAAAAGTGTTTTCTGATGATGGAAGAAGGTATTGTTTTAGGTCATCATATTTCAAAGAATGGAATTCAGGTTGACCCTGCTAAAATTGAAGTTATTCTGAATTTACAAACTCCTGCAAAACAAAAAGATGTCAGAAGTTTTCTTGGTCATGTAGGGTATTATAGAAGGTTTATAAAAGACTTCAGTAAAATTACTAGCCCACTTTATGCCTTGTTAACAAAGGATTCCCAATTTGAGTGGACAGAGGCCTGTGAAAAATCCTTCCTACAACTAAAGGACTTGCTTACTAAAGCCCCTGTTCTTCAAGGACTAAAATGGAATTTTCCTTTTCACATACATGCTGATGCATCTGATTTTGGTATAGGAGTAGTTTTAAGTCAAAAAGAAAATTCAATTGAGCATGCTATCTATTTTATCAGCAAAAACCTTCAGGGTCCTGAGCTCAACTATACTGTTACAGAAAAGGAATTGCTTGCAGTAGTGTATGCTTTGAATAAATTTAGGCATTATGTCACAGGTTATCAGATATTCGTTCATACTGACCATGCAGAAATCAAGTACCTGATGAACAAACCTGCCATTTCTGGTAGATTGGCATGATGGCTCCTGTTGTTACAAGAATTTGATATCACAATCATTGACAAACCAGGAAGAGCTAATGTTGTAGCTGACTTTTTATCAAGACTTCAATCAGTTGCACCTGATGAATATGAAGTTATTGATGATAGGTTTCCTAATGAACACTTGTTCTCTATTATTGCACAAACTCTATGGTATGTAGACATTGCTAATTATCTAGTAGCAAATAGAATACCAGCTCACTTTTCCCCAAAAGAAAAGAAGTTGTTGATAGAGAAAAGTTTTAACTTTTCTTGGATCGCAAATTGTCTGTTCTATACTGGACCTGATCAAGTAATGCGAAGATGTGTAAGAGAAGATGAGACTTATGATATCTTGCATGCTTGCCATGATGAACCATGTGGGGGGAATTTTGCATCAAAAATAACAACAATGAAGGTTCTTACAACAGGGTACTATTGGCCAACATTACACAAGGATGCTGTGGCCTATACAAGGAAGTGTGACAGATGCCAGCGTATGGGAAGACCAACTAAGTCAGATGAAATGCCACTATATCTGCAGGTCATAGTCACCCCTTTTGATAAATGGGGAATGGATTTTGTAGGACCAATTGATCCACCATCAAATGGAAAGTCATACATTCTAGTTTGCACGGACTATGTCACAAAATGGGTCGAGGTAAAAGCTATGACTCATGCCCGAGATAACAAAGTTGCTGAATTTTGGTATGAACAAATTTTCACAAGATTTGGAGTTCCCAGAGAGCTTGTAACTGATCAAGGAGCTCAGTTTACCTCAAATTTGATCACTGCACTAATGAATGACTAAGATCAAACATAGGAAGTCCAGCCCCTATCATCCTCAACCCAATGGTCAGGCGGATGTAACAAACAGAGAAATTAAGGTGATTCTCACAAAGACAATGCAGCTCCATAGAAAAGACTGGAGCAATAGACTTCCTGAAGCAGTTTGGGCTTACAGGACTACATGGAAGACAACAACTGGGTTTACACCTTTTGAGCTGCTTTATGGGAAAACAACTATGTTACCCATAGAATTTGAACATAAAACTCTGAGGACAGCTCTTGAACTCAACATGGACTTATCTGAAGCACAGAAGGACCGTCTCCTATAGCTAAATGCTTTGGATGAAATGAGAAAAGCCGCCCTGCAACACACAGAAGCAATCCAATAGCAAAGAAAGAAATGGCATGATCAACACATCAAAACCAGAAAATTTTCTGCTGGAGATTGGGCCCTGTTATATGATTCCAGATATCAAGAAAACCAGGGTAAGCTCACAACACGCTGGCTTGGCCCCTATGAGGTTGAAAATGTGTTCGACAATGGAGCTGTACAGCTGGTGACAATTGATCCAATTTGTTTTAAATTATTAGTCAATGGCCACCGACTCTGGTTGTACCATAAACCAATGTCAAAGGAAGAATTCATGCAACAATTCATTCAGGTTCCTCCAGCTACTCTTCCTGCAGCCGAAGGCTTTAGCCTTTCTCCTGCAGCGTTGCCATAATTTTCAAAAAGCATGCCCATAATAAAGGTTTTTTTTTAAGAAAACCCTTTTTTCTCCATTTTCATTTATCGCCCCATCTCAATTCTTTATCTTCCATCCATCCATCCATCCATCCATTTCATTCGTACATTTCATCCACCCACGTCACCCATCCACTTCATCCGTCCCCATCAATCTTAATTAAGAGATCTTTTCCACTTGTTAATTCATGCAGTGCCGTCATCTTTCTTCACACGTACATGCAATTATCAAAGGTACGCCATATCTGTTCTTATCGCATATTTGATTTATTTCATTCTATTCATTTACTGCTATGCATGTACCGATCATTATTACCTGAATCTCTACCTATTCTTTAGTACATGTGAGGACACATGTCATACTTTAAGTAGGGGGTGGGGTAATCCATCTTTTAAAACTTTTCTTTTCGCCGCTATCGTAACTGCACAAATAACCTTTCTTTAATTCTTTTCTGGTACTTTCCAAATGTGATCACATGTCCTTTAATGCATGTTTTTCTTGTAAACTACGATTAAGACTGCTTGTTTAAAAAGTTTATTTTTGGAAAAAAAAAGAAAGAAATGTGACGACACGACAGAAGCAAAATCAGAGCAGAAGGGGAAACAAAGAATTTGAATATTCAGCAAGGAATTGAGTTCAGCTAAGAAAAACTGCAAACATGGGTGGTCAGTTGGTACGACATGAGCCTATAGCTCATGAATTATTACTGCAAAATCCGCAAACAGCCCACGCATTCAGTCTCTGTGGATGGTTAAATTATTTCTTGAGCTTAAATGATTTTGATGAGGAGGCTGTTGGAGAATTCTTGAGAACCCTTTCTGAAGGGGAAGCCCCTGTATGGGGTCTAACAGTTGTTGCAACTGAAGACAAAATTTCTGAGGTAACTGGGCTTCTAGCTGTTGGAGAAAACTTTTCTTCAGACGCTGCAGCTACAAGGGCTGAGTTTTCAATGCCTGCTGATGGACCTTTGGAAGTCTCCAAGCAGGGATGCAAGCGTGTGTCGCTGCCTCCTCCATATTCAGAGTATGCCATTTATATAATGAGGTATTTTACCTGTGAAGGCCGTTTTTCCTACTTGCATTCTCATCATTTTAAATTATTAAGCCATATGAGGCATGGGTTAGTCATAAATGTTCTAAATTTCTTGTTAAAGTTTTTAGAACAAAGTGCCCATGGAACTCAACAGGGGAAAGACAATTCTGTCACTCATCACGACCTTATTAAATTACTGATTGAGTGCTCTTTGAGAGATGTCTCACCTCTCTCCTGGCAATAATTTATTTCCCAAAAGAGTTTGCAAATACCACGACCTCCTAGGGTACTTACCCCACAACCTCAAAGAAAGAAGAAAGAAATTGCATCTACTAGTGGAACAGGGCAAGGGTCATCTACTCCTATAGCACCTAGTCCTGCAGCTTTTGCACCTGAATCCTCTACTAGGGTACAAACTATGTCTGCCACTAGGAGAGAGAAAGGAAAAAAAAAGGCAGAAGGGTCCCCTGAATCTGACCCTCGTTCTCAGAAAAGACAATGCTCCTCTCCTGCAGCACCTTCCCCTGCAGCCGTTTCTCCTACAACAACACCTGTTGCTATTACCAGTTCACCGTCATCCTCTGGTAGGGAAGAGCCCTCTGAACAAACAAGAAAAAGAAAAGCTACCATAACACCTCCTGCAGCTACATCTGTGCCAAGAAGGGTTTCCACAAGGAAACACTCTAAGACCTCCCCTACTTCACTGCAACTTGAGGTGATTGTAATTTCAGAAGGGTCTGTTGAATCTGAATTTAATGTTTCTCAGAATGAGTCTGAGAATGCTGCTCAGAGTTCGTTCGTTCCTGAAGAGGAACAAGTTGAGACAAAAGAAACAGGGCATAATGAGCAAGGGTTACCAAATCTTGATGATTTAGCTGCTGCTGCTATGCAATTTTTGGAGGAAGCACAGACTTTTCCACCGCAACAACAACAAGAATTTATCTTGCAACAAGAGCAAGAACAAATTGAACAATTGAATGTGCCTAGTGAAGTTGTATTTCACCCTACAGCCTGTAAAGCCATTGTTGTGTATAAGAGGACATTTTTAATTGAGTTTATGGAATATGTTAAAGATAATTGGGAAACAATTATATTAAAAACTCTGACTTTTCGACACATAGCCCAGACTAATATGCAACAAAGTCTATGGGAAGTAGAAAAGAAGAAATTGAAAAAGGAAATTGAAAGTCAGAAACAAGAAATTGCTGAATTGAAAGCAAAAATGGACGAAATGTTAAAAGTAACTGGTCAAATTATGGAATGCAGACCGCCACCTAGAGTTTATGCTTTGTGCCTTAAAGAACAGTTTTTATGGTTTCAATTGATGAGAATTTCCAGAAACCAAGACACTGTAATTCACACTGCCAAAGAGTTTTATGAAGCATACCAAGAAGCCCCTAACTGGTTAAGAAATTCTTTGTGCGAATTCTATTTGCATGGCTTCTTAATACCATTTGAAACAGAATGGAATCCTCTTCTATACATTGGTGATATTCATTTAAGAGCATTTATGTCATGGGCAGCAAATGAGGCAAATTATGGCCAGCAGTGGGAAACATATGAGGAAGCTGAGAAGACAGAGCCTGTCCCATTACGCTCTCAAAGTTCAAACCCACATGCAATGTTGAAAGATTGATTTGCTCTAACATATGGTATTAATAATGTTTCAGCCAGAGAGAAAATATTTGATATCAGAAAGCAAGTATATGATGAATTCCAGGCACAACAATATTCGTTTTGGAGATTAGCATATACCAGAAGTGAGAAAAGATGGGAGAGATTAACTGTTGGGTTAAGAAAGTTAGAACCATATGGTCCCCTAAATTTTACAGCAGCTGTCAAACGAACCAGCAGATATATTCAATTGGGACTTCAAACAAGATTTGAACTGTGGCTGCCGCTGACATTCAGACCCCCTATGCTAATGTGGCCCCTGTATCCTCACCAGGATACAAATCTTAACAATGAATTAGAAGACCGAAGATATGAAAGGTGCCAGGATTTCATAGGATTCTATTACAAGTTTGGACATCCATTCCAGAGTCATGCAGCCACCACTGACTTCAGAGAAACCACCAGGAAAGTTAATGCTGGAGGACTAGCATTGGGCTAAGTAGGGGGCAGTGATGAGCTTAAAATATGCTCATAATTTGGATGTTATGATAAACTTTTAATGTCTTTACTTTTGTTATTTCATGGCTGTTTAAACTTTGTTGAAACTTTTTATGGGGATATCCTGTAGCATAATACTTTCATATTCCTGCAGCTCATGGTGTTGACTTGATTGCATTTATTTCCTGTTGACTCCCTAAAATGGCTGGTATATCGTATACAGTTTTTGAATGATGAAGTAGATCTAAAATGTGTGATTAATGAATAGATATCGTGTATGTGCCATACGCCTTTTCTTTCGCATTTGTTACCTTTTGTTTCGCAGGTTGTTGAAGAATGATCGAGTCAAGCGCAGCCGATCTCGGCCTTCCAGTAAAGTCCATTTCTTGCACGACTTCGAGGAAGCTCCGGTGAAGACTCTTTGACCGAAAACATGGGAAAGAATTTTAATGACAGTCAATCTGGAAAGAGTGGAGCGCTAGATTCTCTCCAAATTGGGTTGAACGCATAAATTCATTATGAAGTCTGTTCCTTGATTCGGGGATAAACTTTACTTCCACATCTTTCTTTGATAGGGTTAGTTAGTTAGTTGCTCTCCTGTTTTTAAATAAAGTTCTCCTCCTGCGCGAGAGAGACGAAGAAGAGAGCATAGTTAGAATGAGTAAGAGATGATAGTTAGTAAGTTAGAAGCATAGTAATAGCAGATATCATGTAAGAGTCAGTATGATAATGAGAAACAGAATCTGTATGATCAAAGACAGAGTTTATTGTTAGTTTCCACATCAATAAAGCAATGTATACCATTCTGTTTTCATGAATAAAGTTCGATGAAGTTCTGAGTTTAGCATCTGTGTAATCAGTAGATGCTTACTAAGGGGGCCCACTTAGTAAGTATCTATAGCTAGTTAGTTGTTATTTTCTGTTGATCTTCAGATTAGCTTTCATCTTTGAAGTTTTCATACAAACTTAGTCTTATAGTGCTCATGTAGCATAGAGAATCCATCCCTGTGACTGTTCCTGCAACATAAGGCCGGTTCATAGTTTGTGTTTCAATCATAGTTGTTATGGTTTCTATCATAGTTGAGTTAAAGAATTTTGCATTACCATTTTGTGGCTTAGATAGAATTTCTTTCCAGTATTATTTCTGCTAAGATTTGACCGAAACTAGTTCCTAGTGCATATATTTTTCCACGCCATTTAAAGTCTATGTCCCCTGGTTTGACAAGTAAAATGGATGTCTATGGAAAGATATAAGTCACCTGTTGGAATGTCCAATTCCCAGGAAAGGTTTTACTGTGATTTTCATATCCTTTTGTGGGTGCGAGCCACCCTCTACCCTTAGCCATTAACCCTTAAACCCTTAACCCTTAAACCATCTACCCTCTACTCTTAACCCTATACCCTCTAT
>VDFB02330763.1:43740-131618 GCA_007258455.2 Sequoia sempervirens
CCATTTCTCTCCCTTTCTCTCCCTCTCTCTCTATCTCCCACCTCTCTCTATCTCTCCCCATCTCTCTCCCTCCATCACTCCCTCCCTATCCCCCTATCTATCTCTCTATCTCTACCTCTCTCTCCCTTTCTCTTCCCATATATGTGTATCTCCCCCTACTTGTTTCTCCCTTTCTATATCTTCCCCTATTTCTCTCTCCCTCTCACCATCTGTATTTACCTATCTCTAATTCTCTTTGTTTATCTCTCTCTCTCTCTCTCTCTCTCTCTCCATATCCTGATATTTTACCTGCCGGTTTTTTCTCATCCCCATCATTCACAATATGTCATTCATTAATTGGTTATTAGAAAACTCTAAAATAATATTTACTATTCCTATGTCAAAGTCATGTTCAAGTTGATGACCTTTCTCAATCAATTGCATATTTTAATTGTTGGGATCAGGCGCCATTAACCTTGTAAATCCCAATATTGTATTTATTCCATTCATTATTTGTAATTTGTAATTACCCATAAGGGATGAATAAGTTTCACCAATAGTTTGTTACAGAGTTACTTTTACTGCTCAAGTAATCTTGGTAAATAGTAAATGAGGTGAGGTAGAGAATCTTGGTGCCTATCTTAGGGAACTGTATTTTTGGGTTGTTATGATGCATGTCATAAGTTTTTAAGAGCATCTATGACAACTTACAACTATCATGAGGTGTAAGAGATTCTATAACATATGACAACAATTATTGTCTTGTAAGTTCCCATTCTTGGTTCTAGGTGCCTATATTGGGAAGATGCCTATGACAAGTGTAAGGGAATCTGTAAGAAGTTGATTTTGGTATATCCCAACAAAGAAATATTGTATTTTTTCCATCTCCCATGAATTTATTTGGTGGGTACTCATTTTGTATAATTATGAGACTTGAGAGTGAAGTTTGGGAGTGTAACAAGGGAGTAACAGAAAGAGGAAAACTTGTTTGTAGGTAACAACTTGCATGAGAGAGTTCTTCTATACACAGGTGATGTCAGATTGAAGACTAAAGAGGAGATTGGAAGTGGATGTATTGTAGTCTTGTTTTGAAGATAATACAACTTGAGCCTCTCTTCTTGGTGGAGTTTTTTCCTGCAAGGTTTTCTCCACGTAAACACTGTGTTATGAGTTTATTCTTCTATTCCATTGCTACCTAGTATTGTAAGATCTTTCATTCTTATGTTGCTAATTTGTGCCTCTTTGTTGCTGATATCTTATGGTGATATTATTGCTGTTATAAGTTCATCTAAGGTGGTTTTATCAGGCATGTTAGAGTGGTTGATTTTGGCATTATAAAGAAGTTGAATCTCTTCATGGTATTTCAAGGATTAAGAGAAGTTATTTGTAGATTTGCATACAATTTTTAGATTTCTATATTGTAGTAGTCAAATCCTTGTATCTAACCAATTGGTATCATATCTTGGTGATTAAAAATTGGATTAGTGATTGTTCATTTGTTCCAACAATTGGTATCGGAGCTTAAGGTTGTTCCATGGCTTGCATGTGCTTGTATGTGCTTACATGTTTTTGCATGTGAGTTGCATGTACTTGCATATTGCATCCATGAAGCTTGCATGTATTTTCATGTGAGTTGCATGTACTTGTATGGACTTGCATGTTGCTTTCATGTGCTTTCATGTGATGGATTCATGGTAATTTGGTTCTGGGTATTCCTCCTTTTTTGAATTTAGCTTGTAAAGCTTGTGAATCTATTGGAAGGAATTGTAGAATGTTGGAGGTTTTTGGGCTGCAGTGGATGTTATGTATGTTGACATTGTTTTGCAGATTTGTGAGATTGGAAGCCATGGTATCTAACTCTCAGATGGATATTCTCAATGAAATCTACAGTGGGCTTTTGACACTCAGGGTTATGTATCTTCATGGAGTTGATCTCATGGTAGTGATCTGGAGCTCCGGTTTGGCAATATGTGAGTATCCTCTTACATGGTGGTTATGTTCCTTTACCTTGTGGTCATGTGAAGTGAATGGGTTTTCATGTTGGGTGGTTGATTTTGGTGCCCTGGTTACATGGAAGAACATTTATTTTGGACTATAGTATGAAGTGCTTATGTTGGATTCATGGGTTTAGCCCTTGGTTACATGAAAGCATTGGATGATTTTCCATAGGTTGCATGTGGGTTGTGGAATTGGTATTTTAGTGATATGGAAACTCCTGGACAACCTGGTTCCTCCTTTTTCATATTCATGTTATTTTGGATATGTAGGTTTTACAGTTTTCCTGTTACAAAGAGTTGTGGATTTGTAGATTTGTGATATTTCATTATTTCAGATGACATGTATGGTGTGAATATTTGGATATTTAAGTGATTTCAGATTTATAGAGAGATAGTTTTGCAGGTTTTACATGTTAACAAAAATATTTGGTTTGTAGATCTGTGGAAAGATTGTATTCAGACTCTTAGAGTATTCTGGATGGAAACAATTTCAGATTTTCAGGTCTGCTTGATGGGTTCTTATGATCTATGGATACTCCTATGTGGATTTATTTGGAAAATCAGGTCTACCGTTGATCCTGGTGTTTGAGTCTTGGAAATCTACATGTTATTCCTTGGCTACTTCTATTTTGCATGTTATTTATTTGGGGTTGAATATATTTTTCAGTTATTTGAGATTGGAGACTGACCATGTTTTTCTCCTTTGAGATGTTGCATGAGTGCAGATCTTGTAAATTGTCTGATGAGTATTTTGTTTGGTTGGCCACCTTGATTACATTGGTATGTTTATTGCAGTGAGACAGAAGGATGGTTTAGAGTACCTGATATAGTTATTCATTAGAATCTATAATAGTAAGTTATGGGGCATGAAAAGCTCTGTTCACTTTTAGTGGAGTTTTGGTAGTGATGTTTGTCATGATACCATGTATAAAACTCTGTATCACTTTCAGTGAGAGAGGTTTTTGCAGTTACAGTGGTGCAGGAGCACCTTGGCTTAACTCCATTTTGGTTTGTCAACAATTTTGGCTTGTACCTGATCTTGGCCAAATTAGGGTATTAAAGTGTGTTTAGTTTGGACCTTATAAGGTCTTGGTTGAGTGTGATGAGTTAATCATTAGGATTAATGTCATCTTAGTTAACATTGTTATTAAATGTTGTTTTTAGCTTGGGACAACATATGTTCGAATATAAGCATTAAGTGTGTTATAAACACATGGCTATGGTTAAAAGATGCTAAGGGATAGTTAAGGGGGTTTTTGATTCATAATCACTTGAGGTGTTAGAGGTCCAAAGATTCAGGATCATGACATAGTGGAAGTTGCAAAATGTTGTTGTAAAGTTGCATGGCAAGATTTGTGGAATTGCATGCAACTTAGTTATTGGATTCCCTTAAAATCAGGGATGTGGAGTCGAGCAACTCCCCTTGAATGATGGAGAAGGCATCAAAAAGTAGGTGTGTAGCTCATAGAGAGCAGTTAGATAGATTGTAAACAAATTTTGGTGTGAAGGAATAGAAGGTTTTAGCAAATTTCTATGTTTTCCCGTGTGTTTTGCAAAACAGAGCTATCATAGGCGTTGTATATTCTGATTTAGCATTGTATTTGTGTTCTTAGAATAGATTAGAGCATATTTCATTTGGTATTTAGGTTACTTAGTGTAGATTTGTTGATTTGAATTCATAGATTAGAGTTTAGGGGATTTGTAATTCAAGTTTTTGAGCAGTCAGTCAATCAATGGCTCCCCCATGAAATCTGACCACAGAGTTTTCCTGAGTTTGGATGGAAATGATAGGGGAGCTATGCCTTTGTACATATTTAGAAGTAGGAGATCCAAAGAGCCAAGCAATGATTTGTAAAATCAAACCCTAGGTGAGCTAGGACTGCCCGGTTAGGTGTTTGATAGAGAAAATAGAAAGAACTTAGGTAGGGGAAGAGACCACTATACTGAATCCATACAGTTTCAGGTAGGGCTAGACATTTTCCTCACTTGACAAAAGGGTTGAAGCTTCAATCAATCCTTTGGAAGGAGATTTGAGACCAAGAACAGTGAAACCCTAAGCATTAGGCCAATTAGCCCTAATAATCCTTGATTATAGGAATGCACTATACAGAAGGGACAGAGGCCTGAAACTTAGTGAAAGATTTAAAACTCCAAAAAGGGTGTCAAGAAATGCAATTTATTTGCTAGGTTGTTTGTCAAATTTGAACAAGAAAAGCCAAAAAGGGACTGGTAAGGGCTAGTAGGATTTAGGCCTGTCCAAGGCAAGTTCATGAAAACGGGTAGTTTGAAGGTTGAACACCAAGCAAGATGCATTCAATTGGATGTGAAATGGAAGGAAAAAGAGTTTCTAACTCCCCTGTAAAGAGTTCAAGTCAGATAATGAAGTTGACACTTAGATCCTTCTAAGTGTGGGAAGAAGATTGAAGTTCAAAGGGTGTTGAATCCTCCAAGGTGAAGCACAAGGAGAGTAACTCTTGTAACAGAGTTAGAGAAGGGCTTAGTTAATGATCTAAGTCAATTTAGAACCTTGAAGCCATTAGGTTCTTGTATGAAGACAGAGAAAAGTCTTCTAGTTGGTTAGTGCAAGCACATCTTGGAGCATCATACACCATACAGTGTGTTCT
The DNA here is from genome assembly GCA_007258455.2 of Sequoia sempervirens. Lineage (NCBI taxonomy): Eukaryota > Viridiplantae > Streptophyta > Pinopsida > Cupressales > Cupressaceae > Sequoia > Sequoia sempervirens. The sequence goes on from VDFB02330763.1 coordinate 48,341, forward strand.
ATCTTCTTGGTTTGGAGATTATGGTTTTCTTGACCTTTTGGGAGTTGTGTCGCATACAATGGATTCTTTGATTGTGTTGAAACCATGGATGATCTTCATTTAGGAGATGGTTATCATGATGTCATGGATAGCTTGGTTACATGTTTCAGTGGGAGATTTTGACAGTGATGGTTTGATGTTTATCTTGTTGCCATGTATAGCTCGATATCATAGTTTAGTGGGAGCTTTGGTAGGATATGGTTATCTTCATGTGATTTGAAGAGGTTTTAACATCTTGTTTCATGGAGGACCTTTAGATTCTTTGGTAAAAGTGCTATTGTTCTTCCTTTGGAGAGGATGTAGTTCTCTTTGGTTTTGAGTATTAATCATTTTCTTGGAGCTTCATGATTTTGCAGGTTGCATTTGAAGTTGGTATGATTGATTAGTGGGTGCTCATGGATACTAGAGAGACTTGGGTTAGGCTGGATATTTCTTATGTTAAGAGATATGTGTTGGAATTGTTGTAACTTGTTATAATTTTTTTTTAATAGTAAAGACCGAGGAGCCTATACTTGGAAGTGGATGTTAGTCCATCGTAGACCTGATGAGAAGGTTGTCTTTATTGACAACCTATATTGCTTGGTGTTGTATGCACAAGACAATATTGTATCCCACTCATGGTCTACTCGACAGGTAAATGATCGAAGAGGTGTTTCCCACCTGATTATTAGATGTATTATTTATATGTATCTTGTCTTCTTTTATGCATTAGTCTTGAAAGTTGAGTTTCGAGGGATTGTTGAGAAGTAGATGCATGATTTTATGTATTTTCATTGTTCTCCTCGCAATATTGAACTTGGGATTTGGTAGGAGAGGTACAAGAGATAATTAGTAGCTTTGGGAATATTCCCTTATGTTGTGGGAATGTTTGGCTAAGTTTGATCTACTTTTTGTGAGAGGTTTACATCTAAGTTCTACCATGTTTCATTATAAGTTGAATGGTTAGATGTTGATCTATCCTTTCAGTTTGGGAGTGTTGAAGAAGATCTTACTTTACACAGTTTGGCACATGTTAGTGTGGTATAAGGACATAGTTTGATTTGTAGGTTCTCTCTTTCCTAGGAATATTGTCTTCTTCTTGAAGGTTCTTATGCTTATGGAGTTGAGGTTCATGAATGGAGTTATGAGCTGTTGTTTGTACTTCATTATTTTTTGGCAATAGTTTTGTAGCTCCTTGATCTCTTTCTTCATTGGTTGGAGGACTTGGGAGAGTTATTTGGATTGGTAATGAGAGATGTATTTTTCATATCATTGAATGCTTCTTTGACACTATGATAGAGGAGTTAGCCACATCCTCTATGTGAAGTGCTATAGGAGGACTTGTTAATGCTGTGATCTTGTTTTCAGATTTGACATTACTTGTGTAGTGGGAGTTCCAGAAGGTATATGTGTTTTGTATGAGAGGGGAACCTCTGTTGAACTGGTTACACTTTATTGCAGTGAGTTACTTTAGAGGTTTTTTATCACATGTCTATGTGTGTTATTACCTTGGAGTCTTCTTTTGCAGGATGGTGGATATATAGGGACATGTTTGCAGATTTGGGTTGTTATGTTGATAACATGAAGTTCTACCTATGATAGTTTGTTTACCCTAGTTTGTGGTATGGATAGTTTTGGATGAGCTAGCAACTTGCTATGGTTTCTATTCCAATTTTGGTATGAGTGTGGCAGTCACTCAGAGTCTTTTGTTATCACTTGAATTCGATGCTTGTGTTCATGTATAGATTGGTACAGGTTTCAGTGATAGTTGATATGATTCACTGTGGCATGTTCCTTATCCTATCATGGGTAATATGATGTGAGGATTTCTTACTTGAGATGGTGGTTATCATGGTTGCTTTTGCAGGTATCTTGTTGAATTACAAAAGCATGTTGAAGAATCAATGGTACATGGTTGGCTAAGGGATGTTTATTCCCTTGTTGAGATTTCCTATGGGTTGATTTACAATGTATAATGTCAAGTGGGAGAATGTTGGGATAAGGTGCCATTAGCCTTGTAAATCCCAATGTTGTATTTATTCCATTCATTATTTGTAATTTGTAATTACCCATAAGGGATGAATAAGTTTCACCGATAGTTTGTTACAGAGTTACTTTTATTGCTCAAGGAATCTTGGTAAATAGTAAATGAGGTGAGGTGGAGAATCTTGGTGCCTATCTTAGGGAAATGTATTTTTGGGTTGTTATGATGCATGTCATAAGTTTGTAAGAGCATCTATGACAACTTACAACTATCATAAGGTGTAAGAGATTCTATGACAACATATGACAACATTATTGTCTTGTAAGTTCCTATTCTTGGTTCTAGGCGCCTATATTGGGAAGATTCCTATGACAAGTGTAAGAGAATATGTAAGAAGATGATTTTGGTATATCCCAACATAGAAATATTGTATTTTTTCCATCTCCCACAACTTTCTTTGGTGGGTACTCATTTTGTATAATTATGAGACTTGAGAGTGAAGTTTGGGAGTGTAACAAGGGAGTAACAAAAAGAGGAAAACTTGTTTGTAGGTAACAACTTGCATGAGAGAGTTCTTCTGTACACAGGTGATGTCAGATTGAAGACTAAAGAGGAGATTGGAAGTGGATGTATTGTAATCTTGTTTTGAAGATAATACAACTTGAGCCTCTCTTCTTGGTGGAGTTTTTTCCCGCAAGGGTTTCTCCACGTAAACACTGTGTTATGAGTTTATTCTTTTGTTCTATTGCTACCTTGTATTGTGAGATCTTTCATTCATATGTTGCTGATTTGTGCCTCTTTGTTGCTGATATCTTATGGTGATATTATTGCTGTTATAAGTTCATCTAAGGTGGTTTTATCAAGCATGTTAGAGTGGCTGATTTTGGCATCATAAAAAAGTTGAATCTCTTCATGGTATTTCAAGGATTAAGATAAGTTATTTGTAGATTTGCATACAATTTTCAGATTTCTATATTGTAGTAGTCAAAGCCTTGTATCTAGCCAATTGGTATCATATCTTGGTGATTAACAATTGGATTAGTGATTGTTCATTTGTTCCAACAATAATTATATGGCAAAAGAGCACTACCTCATTATTGATGAGGGAAAATAATATTTGAAAAATATTATGTTTAAACTAAACATTTTATATTCAAACTAAATATTTTATTTTTATAAATTATAATATATTATTATTTTTATTTTAAATTTTGTTTATTTATAATTTAATATTTATTTACACAATATATTTTTTAATGTATTTAATTCAAAAGTATATATTGATATTATAATATTTATTGTAATTATTTATAATATATAAGTATATAATATATTATTTATAATTATTAATAATATATAAGTATATATAGTATATTATTTATAATTTTTAATAATATATACGATTTATATATTATTAATAACTATTAAATAGATATAATTTATATTATAGAGATTAAAAAGTATATAATTAATATTATATATTATAAAATAAAACTATTAGAAAAATGGCAAATAAAATAAAATAAAATGGATTCATGGCTGGGGGTTCAAGCGAACGTCGGTTATGAGTCCGCTCGAACTAGCCCGCCAACCAATATTTTATATTATTTTGAATTGGTTCGATCGAACTAGGGTTTGGCCGAACATATTTTTGAGGTTTGACTGAACATATTTTTGAGGTTCGACCGAACACTAGTTTGACTGAACCACCCTTTTCCCCCCTTCTCTCCCTAGGCACCAAAAATGTCCAAAATCTTGAACTTCGAAGCTCGATTTGAGGATGAAAATGGAGGAGACTTCACAAACCCAACTGGTATCAGGTAGTCCTCAGAATGAGCTATCCAACGAATATAATTTTAATATGTTTTGTTTTTTAGTTTTATTAAACATAGGTTTTTCACCAAAAATGAAGCTCTTTGTTCTGCACATGTAGAAAAATAGAAGATTATCAATTTTTTTTTTGAAAAATATAAGTGCACTATATATTGGAGTCCTTGATCCAACAAAAAAAAATTGAATTTCGATACATACAAAAAAAGTTATGCGTTATATGGTTCACCTATGTTTGAATTGTAATTGGTTTGACTTCAAAACTTGATTAAGGAAAAAATATTCAATAAAACACTATCTAACCATGTGGAAGCACTAGATATCGGAGTTACAAATCTAAATCCTAAAGAATTAAAATTTTATCCTTCATGGAAAAAAAGTTATGCTTTATATGGTGAGCGTCACTTTTTAAAAATGTTGTTTTATGAAAAAACTAGTTTTTGAGGGGGATGGAAAAAGAAGTGCAATATGATTCCAAAAATTTTGAAAAAAAATATATTTAGAATCTACAGACAAAATATCATGAAACTATAGTTTACATCATCTTCAAATTCCTCACGGTTTAGCTGCTATAGGTGCTCAAAAGTGAAGATTTAGTCAAGAAAAAATATTTCAGTGTCCATTTTGGCCAAAAATTGTAAACCACTATTGTGGGATCACCCTATGTAATATGATGTTGACATGTGAAAACTAACTAACTACCTAGGAAATGATGCTCTAGATAAGATACGACTTCTAGAAAATACAACTCATCCTTCTAGAAGGAATCTTAGATCTTAAGAAAACATGAACCTATCACCTAGTAAGTGATACCTAGGAATATAATTAAATTCCTAACTAAAATTTATGTAAGTGTAATTAAATAATTAATTACACCAACATATCTCTCACTCCCTCTCTCCCTCTCACATCTCTTCCTCCTTCCCTCTATCTCTCTCTCCCCCCCTCTCTCCCTCTGAAGTCTCTCTCCCTCTTAAGTCTCTCCCTATTATGTCTCTCTCTCTCTCTCTCAAGTCTCTCCCACTCCCTACCTATCTCTCTAGGTACCCTAGATAGAGAAATAGAGGTAGAGAAAAGGAGAGAGATAAAGAGGTAGAGATAAATAGGGAGAGATAGAGAGGGGGGAGATAGAGGGAGAGAGAGTGGGAAATATATAGAGAGGGTGAAGATAGAGAGATAGAGGTAGAGAAAATGAGAGAGATAGGTTGAGCGGTAGAGAGAGAAGAAGTAGGCAAAGATCATGTATATCAATATATAGTGGGGGAGAGAAAGAGGGAGAGATAATGATAGAGGGAGATATAGAGAGGTAGAGAGATAGAGAGATAGAGGTATATAAATATATGGATAGAAAGGGATAGGGAGAGAGAGAATGAATAAGAGAGAGAGAGGTAGAGATAATGAGATATATATAGATACAAAGAGATATAGATAGAGGGGGAAAGAGTGAGAGAGAAAGGAGGTGATAGAGACAAGTAATAGAGATAGGGAGAGATATATGGAGAGAGGGACAAAAAAAGAGATAGATATAGAGAGGCCTAAATAAGGTGTGTGTGTGTATATGAGTGAGAGAGAGATATGGAGATAACTTGATGAAAATGTAGATTATATAAATAGATAGAGGGAGAGGGAGAGGGAGAAAGAGACACAGAGAGAGTAGTGAGATATAGAAATATGGGGTGACATAGATAGAGGGAGATAGGTAGAGGTATAGATAGAAAGAGGTAGAGATATGTAGAGATATATATAACATGTGAAAGATAAAGGGAAAGAGAAAGGGAGAGAGCTAGGTAGAGAGAGAGAGAGAGGAGAGATATAGATAAAAGGTAGAATAAGGGAAAAGTGGAGAGATAGGTAGAGAGGGTAAATGAAGGAGAGGGGGAGAGAGGGAGATATATATATATATATATATATATATATATATATATATATGTTCTCCTAGTTCAACTTGGGTAAAGGTGTGCATAGGATCGAAGACAACAAGGAGGTCTTCTATGATGATTTATGAAATTTTTTACTCTCCTTAGTAAAAAATATAATTTTTTCATTATTTATCACTTCTTTAATGCTTCAAGTCATTTATGATGATTATTGCAAAAAAAACCATGAAAAAAAGACTTTGAATGCAATAATTATGAGCATTTAAAATATGAAAACTTAAGGAGGAACTTAAAATAATTAAAATTATTTTTTTATGCTCAATCTATCGAAATAATCTTATCCATTGTGTAGATCTCTGAATCACCTTTCCAATGCCTATAAAAAATAAAAATTTCGATCAATAAGACAAAAGTTATGCCCATTTTACTGAAGTGTGCTTTTTGGGCTTTTCAAAACGGATATTTGTTTCAAACAGATATCCATTTTGTTTCATCCATTTTGTTTGAATAAATTGATGAAAATTAATTTTGGGAAACATATATCCAAATGTTATAAACGGATATTATACTTGACCCATACAAAAAGTGAACATTTTTTTTTTGCGATTTTGACGAAATAAAAACATGTTTTTTTCCTCATTGCCACTTTTTGGACCCCCATGATCTTGCATATGCCCCACACATATACACATTTTATCACATGTCCCCAAGAGAGTCTCCATACCCTCCTCAACCCAAAATGAAGGATGCTCTTAGCCCTTAGGTGAGATCAACTCTTTATTCACACCCATAAGCCCCATAACACAACAAGATTCAACACAAAACATAAAATAAAATAACACCAGTTCTCGACACAACAACAAAATTTTTCAAACATTCTACAACTTCATTGGAATTCAAAAATCAAAACTCAAACTTACCTTGGTTATCCAAGTCAGGATCAACCCAAAAACCAAGCAAGAATTCAATTTCCTCTTTCAACCAAGGTCCCTTTCCCTCATGCTCTTACAACCAATCTCCAGAAGAAAACCAACAATCTTCACACATCCACTTCTAAAAGAAGAATGAAAATAAAACAACAAAAGAATTAAAAGTGATAACCATACCCAAATCCCTCTCTAAAATAGAATTCTTCCCAACTCTTCAACTTCCTAGAATGAAAAGATCATTCAAAATTAAAACATAATTCCCTCCACAAATAAACAAAATCACAAAAAATCAGATTAATAAAGTACCAAAAAATCACTAGCTATATCGAAGATTGGTTATGAACTCAAAATTTAGAATCACAATTACACCTTAAATTTGTTGATGATACAACTTTCATGGGTGTTAAATTTTTTGAGGCAACCAATTTTCGGAAAGCTTTGGAAATTTATTTGATTAGTTCAGGTCAAAGGATTAATAATGATAAGTCAAATTATTTTTTCTTTAATATTACTGTTTAGATTATTCAATAAAAAATTATGAAATTCTTTATTTCAAGATATGATCTCTTCATTTTGATTATTTGGGAATTCCTTTATTAGCTAGAAAACCAAGTAGAGAGAAATGGAAGAGGATTTTGGATATATTTTGTATGAGAGTTGGGTAAGTGCACCAAGATGTGATACAAAAAGGGTCTTAAGATGCCACTTTTTTTTTTAAATTAACAAAGTCTGATATTTGTGGATGTCAAAATCTGAAAATGGTTAGCATTTTAAAACCAAACTAATAATCAACATCCCTATGAAATAACTCTACATGCTAATAATGCAATCAAAGCAACAAAGATTTAGATAGATAAATTGAAAGCATATAATAAAACATGGAGAGAATTATATCTCATAGTGGATTGGTGCTATTGTTGAAAATAGCCCTTTCCCAATCCTTGATAGATAACCTAATGATGAAATGCCTTGAAGATGGAGTGATGGTGGGAAAAATCAGTTCTCCTAAAGGGAGTGACTTTACATGAATGATTGTGGAGATTTTGTGGAGTTGTGGAGGATTTTTTGATGAATGAATCTCTCTATTTGTAGATTCTCAAATGCTAAGAGTGCTCATAAAAGAGCAATGTGGGATCAAAAACAAGCCAATGAAAAGAGGCCACTTGTCATCATGTCATAGGTTGAGGGATGTGCAAGATTTGGGAAATGTGCCCAAGAGGGGGAGTTTCAAATTCAAATTTGTGGAATAAATGTTGAGAGGGGGACATAAAAAATGAGAAGTTAATGCAATGTTGGAGGGGACAAGTCAACTTGTCATCATTTTCAAACTTGAGGGAATATTCTATTTTTTTATGCCAAGTTGAAAGAAAATAAGGATTTTAATAAATCAATAAATTGATTTATTTGTGCAAGTGAGATTATCTAGAGGATGTGATGGGTGGTTAGGTTAGGTTAATCAGGATTAGGTTAGCTTAATGATGATTAGGATGTTTTGACCCTTTTGACTTGAATATTTGATTTATTTAAATAAAAAAGGGATGAAAGGTGATTTTAGACTTAATTAAATAAATGATTGATTTATTTAATCAAGGAAGGATGATGTTAGGATCAAGTTGATTTATTTAATTTAAATGATGACTTTAGGAGATTGATAAATAAACTTGATTTATTTCTGAATGGATGAATATGACTTAATGAATGCATTATGCCAATTTTGCGTGTCTACATTTTGCCCCTCTTTGAAGCAATGTACTTGCTCGTTGGTTCAAAGAATAAACTTGCCACGATCAAAATTCAAAAATTTTTATAATTTTTCTGATGCGATGGAAAGAAGTACGATTGGTACATTTCCCTAGAGATCAGGAAAAGATTCTATTTGAGGGTCGATCTCATGATAAAGAGGTTCAAAATGGATGGTTATGGATGATGATGCAAATGATATGGTTTTAAGATGCTTAGAATAACAAATCTATATTATCTTAAACAACTTAAATGATGATATGATGTGATGATGGATGAGATGGATGATGTGATATGCTATGATTATGTAAATGTATGATTTTATGGAGATGCTTAGACTAACAGATCTATATTATGATGATGATTATGCATGTGAGATGATATGCGGAATCACTGATGGTTTGTGGATGGGGATGGATGCATTGGTGATGATGATTAACTATTCATGATGTGATGTTAGTGCGAAAAGAAGACATTAGATGATGACAAGAGGATCAACAAGTCCATGATCCCATGAGACTTTATTAGAGATGATGATGATGATAGATGATGATGATTTTCTTATCAAGGTTTGGGATTTTAAAGGGCTACTTACCTTATGTTTGATTACACATGTAGATACGATGCATTAAGGTATAAAGAAATAGGATGGCATTGTACCTAGTGCGATGGAATTTGACTCAACAAACAGATAGGAGTATTCTTGTTCACACTTGACATACGGAACCTTGCTAGGACATACCTAACAAAGCAAGTATTCACCAAGTTATTTTACAAGAAGCGTCCAACAAGCACATCAAACAAAAGATAATGATCATTTCCCCATTCCTATCTCTCTAAATCCCTCGTTCAGATATCATCGAGAGGTCCTTAGAATGAGCGCAATAGGATAAATCAAAAGAAAAGACTGCAAACAAGTCAATTTTCTTCATACCTTGACCCAAAGGGATGTGTTTTGATAGGATAAAAATCCAAGTGATATCCAAAATGATGCCCATTGTCAGAACGATATATCCTAGGACATGCATTGTATAGGATGATGATGGTTTGATAAGTTGATTGATAGGCTATTAATATAAAGTTGACTGACATGTTTGAAAATGATCAAGAGTTTGATTTTGTTTTAACGGTTTGTTGCTTTGATTTTGATTTTACGATTGAAGTTTGCTTTTACCAATTGCTGTGATTGTTTCTGTTTGTTTTTCCAAAGGGTGAAGGTGACGATCAGTTTATTATGGATGATTGATTATTTTGAGTGAAAGCGAAATGGGATGGATGGATTTTTTCAAATATTTGGATGTTTTTGATGTTTTTGGAATGTTTTGAGGCTGTTTTCGGGTTTTTGGATTTTTCAAATGTTTTTGGATTTTGTGAGATTTTATGAATGTTTTGATTTTTGATTTTCAAATGTTTTTGGGTTTTGTGGAGATTTTATGAATGTTTTTGGATTTTGATGTTTTTGAATGTTTTTGGATTTTCTTGGACCTTCACGTTTTGGATTTTGATATTTTGATGTTTTTGGGTTTTTCATGATTTTGATGATTTGGATATGGATGTGTGTGATGATATCATTTTTGGGATTTTGTTGAAGACCATGCTAAGGTTGATTGATCAAATCGATGGATTGATGATGATGATAACATTGTTGAGGATACACAACAATGCAAGGATTTGATTGATCAAGATTGATGATGATAACATTGTTGAGGATGCATAACAATGCAAGGATTGATTGATTAGGATTGATGATGATAACATTGTTGAGGATGCACAAAAATGCAAGGATTGATTGATCAGGATTGATGATGATAATATTGTTGAGGATGCACAACAATGCAAGGATAGTGTTAAGAAACACAATGATTGGGAAGGATATCCCAAGATGATGATGGATTGATGATGATAACATTGTTGAGGATGCACAACAATGCAAGGATTGATTGATCAGGATTGATGATGATGATAACATTGTTGAGGATACACAACAATGCAAGGATTTGATTGATTAGGATTGATGAAGCTTGATTTGGAACAAAAGTTGTTCGAATGATTTGACGTGATGTTTGAAGTACAAATTAGATGAGACTGATAGTGATTGTTTGGATTGATGTTTGATGAAAGATGAAGACTTGATAAGGAATGTCTTCTCGTCAAAATGTGCCATGGGCTAATGATTTGGATTTTGGATCAAAAATGTTTTGACCAGTTTGATTTCACATTTTCCAATGTTCAGATCACCACATAAGTTGGAGGATATAGATCAAGATTTATTCCCAAAGCAAGATGTAAATCTCTGCCCCCAGTGTCTAGCAATGTATGGAATGTTATGGATAGATGCCTGGATAGGTGTATGAATGGATGGATATGGAAAGCCTGCAAAGGATACCAAGGATTATCTTGCGATAAGATATAGTGTTTGGATCAAGACTAGCTCATTTGGATAATGCTTTATGGCTTAGATAACGTTGGATAGGATAGGATCAATGAAAATGACCCATGTCAAGATGTTTACCGTAAGCAAGCATAAAGTGTGCCCCAAACTTTGTCAAGATCAAGATAACTTGGACTATGGATGCAGATGGATGAAAATGGATTGGATAAATGGCTCATGGATGATTGGATTCATTATGGATAAGATGGATGGAATGCTCGATTTATTACGGATGGGATGAGATGCTTTCACCTAAAGTGGTGCACGTAGATGCTCGATTCTACACATGACGCCTGTTTGCCAGGTTTTTCTCATGGTCTTGCCCAAAGTGCCGCCCATGCGGTTTTCACTAGAGGACAATTTTTTATCTTTACTGTTTTCAATCCTTTTTCTAATTTTTTTGGATTTTCATATTTTTTGGTTTTTTTGGTTTTTCTGAAAGATTTTAAAGGTATGTGAAGGATCATGATGGGCCAAAAAGTGGCAATATGATGGGTATGTGGCTGATGAATTTTTTTTTACCCAAAATTGATGAAACATAAATGGATTTTAAAGGATATTATCAGCTTTCCACCAATATAAATTATGCTTTACTTTGAATTTAAAAAGTAATTATTATTTATTTTCTATTCAAATTACGACTAAAGTCCTGATTGATAGGCTAATTGAATAACATCTATAACTTTCAAACGGTATCACATTTTTGAAACCAAAACATGTGTCACATTCTATGCTTCACATACTATAGGATTAAAAAAAGAAAAATTGAATTTCACAGTTTTGACCAAGTTAAGGTGGTCGACATACAAGTTTTTATATTTTTTTAAAATTTGTAATAAAATTCATTATTAATTATTTAGTTGGAAAAAATTACAAAAATATGCATCACATTGGGACATGAGTCCTCTAATTATATCTAAAATATTATAAAAAATATTATCATTTTATTGTGGTTAGGGTGGTTATTTTAATTCCTACTTATTTTTTCCCCGAAATTTAAGTACTCTTGCATTGAAATTTCAAATTTTCACCAAATAGATTTTTTAAAACAAACCTAGTAGTTTAGAAACTGCATTCAATTTTCTATATATTCTATTCTTACATATTTTTGAAATAATAGAGATAACTTATTCAATTTTTACATCAAGTTGCCTAACTCTAATTTTTCTAAAAATTTTGCCACTTAAGGGCTTGTTTTTCCATGATGATCCTGCACATACCCTTAAGCTTATGTTGAATCACAAGGTGTTGCTAATGTAGATGCCCCTGTAATAATGTGCCATTGATATCCTGCTTGAAGAAGCTGCTTTGCTAAGATACGCGCACTTGAATGCAACTTTTGAGATTCTTGATCTGCTTTGTCAATACCAGAGTTGAATTTGTCTTTGTGCGTACATCACGATAGAGTGCCTTCTAAATCCTTATGATGAAGGGTCGTTGCCAATACATGGTCAATGTGAGAACTGGATATCATGCGTGGAGGCGTGGATGGAGTGTGTTTAGGGATAAGAGATGGATTGGTTGACAACTTGGAATCTTTGACTCTCCAAACTTGGGTAGATGAGCAATGATGGGTGGATACGAAAGTGTGCGTGGAATTAGGACCAACTGCTTGATATACCTTGTATGTTTCTTGAGAAGCCTGCTTTTTCTTTTGTGGACGTCTTTGATGGATACTTTTCCCTTTTATATTTTTCCCCATAGTTTCTTTGACTGATGGAGTTTGATAGGGATGATCTTTATTTTTATTTTTTGGTATCCATATGTATTTGATTTGTCCATTATGCTTCCTTGTTTCTTCTGCTTTGATAATGTTCCTTATGCTTTGATTCAGTTCTTTCTTTTGATGTTGGTCCCAATTCATGGATGGGGTGATGGGTGGATGAAGATTCATGATGTGGCTGGTTGTAGTATTGGTATCAGTTTCACCATAAGGACTCTTCGTGCTCCCTATGTTGACATTTGCACTAGATGAAATTACCCCCAAAATGGTGGTAATATTGCCTTCAGGATTTGATTTTTCCTATTCTGAGAGCTCTTGTTTAGAATGCATTCTCTGATAAATGACCACTGCAGATGATGTTGTTTCCATTTGTTGCTCGACTGACTCTAGAATATCTTGTTCTATCTTATCTGCTTCTTTGAGTGGATGATGTTGGATATCCTCATCCCTGATGTCCTTATTCTAAATTTGAGATATATCTAATCCTGATGTTGATAACTCAGTTTGACTGTAGGAATCAATAACTTTCTCTTTTTGTGTAATAATGTCAGGAATAAAGGGATCCTGTTCTGAATGAAGATCATCTATGTGTCCATCCATAGAAAGCATCTCATGGGTAGATGGAGGAGTATGTGCATCTTGTATAGATATGAGAGTGTCCATTAGATCATTGTAGTATCTCTGAGATACAAATTCTTGATCTTGAATGTTTTCGGAGTTGCTTTCGACATGCTTTGGATCAAGTTCTTAACATGGGTTAGTTTCAAAGGATGGATTGCTTACAAAGGGTTCTTGGATGTCGTCTTTAGACATGGTAAGTGGTTCCATATCCTCAAGTGTCAAGTTCAGGGTTCTTTCAGTATATGTAACCATGAGGTCAAAGGGGCTCAACATGTCTTGGAAAGGACCACTGCTAGACTTTGGTGAAAGATTTTGATCATGCTTTGGAATAAATTCTTGAGATATGTCCTCTAACTCATAAGGTGATGTAGAGACATTTTCAACATGATCATAGGTCAACGGATCGTGCATTATGTCAATAGGATCAAATAATCCTAACACTCCTTGAAATAGATCACTAAAAAGTGGCTCTTGATGTATGGTGAGTTGATCATCAGATGGGGTAGAAACATCTTCAAAGTACTCCTTAATTGAGAGATCTTGAACATTGTTTTCAACAATCATGGCAGAGAGATTGTGAATGTCTTCAACCATAGGGTCAAGTGATGTTGACATTTCTTGAATTGGATCATTGTCGAGTATTGTTGGTGGATTTTGATCATGACTGAGAAGTGACTCTTGACATATGTTGACTTGATCATTGGATGGAGTAGACACAGCTTCAAGGTGCTCAATGATGGATTGATCTTGATCCTTGTTCTCAAAAATTGTCATTTTTTGTGTTTGTGCTTGTGTTTGTTGGGTAGTTTGAGAGGCTTGGATAGCTTGAGAGGCTTGTTGCACTTGTTGAGCTTGTTGCATGGCTAGATATTGTTGGATGGCCTTTTGGTAGGCCTGGTGAGCTTTTAGCGCAATGTCATATTGTCTTGCTGCGTTTGGTTTCAGTGGTAGTGGTGGTGGATTTGGAATTGTGTTGGATGTAGTGACAAGTGGTTAAGATATGCTTGGAGTGATCATGGGGGTTTGAGATATGACGGGTATGATAGGGATGGTTGGAAAGACCGAGGTGATAGGTCCTTGGGAGGCCATATTTTTTATTTTTCAGGATTGATGTTGTCTTTTGATTAGATACCATTTGTTGGTGTGATGTCGATGGTATATTCAAAGGATTTGATGTGATGGCTTATGTTAGGTGGATTGATTTGGATGGAGTGATTGGTGCTAGGTAAAGGGGGAAGCCCTAAACCAAGGAATGATGTTGATATGGGTAATGGTGGTGGAGATGTCTCTTGGCGCAATGACTCAACTATTTTGGTAAGTGTAGCAATTTGATCTCGCCAAATTTGATCTTGATTTCGATCTTAACTCCCTTGATATAGTTGATTTGGTTTTTGTTCAAGAAGATTTGGGATGCATACTTGTGGTTTTTGAATGGGATCATGAAAAAATTGATTTTGGACAATGTTATGATTTGGGATGGTGTTCAAATTCAGCATGATAGGTTGAAATTGACCATTGTTGATTTTTGGAATATTCGTATGATTTGCAAATGTATCCATCCCAAAGTTTTCTGGATTCATGTTTGGAAAAAATGTACTTGGTACATTCTCATTTGACATATATGGATTTGGTGGGATGACGTTGTTCGTTAGAAGGCTCATGCATTGATTGTTCGGTTGGTGGATTTGTAGGTTTGGACTTAGATCTACCATCGGGAAATGTGTTCTAATTTTTGATTTTGGCATACTCACACTTGTTGTGCCATTGAAATTTGTCGAAGGCAATGATCCCATGTACGGTTTGTATAAGTGTGAGTTTTGATAATCAATCAACATTGTAAGGCTTTGAAAGTTTAATTGATTTGGATTACTCATGATGTATGGATCAAGTTTGTATTCCATGTTCTCCTTGTGTTTTGACCTTATTGCAAAAGTGACTTCTAAGGTTCTTAGGACCAATGACGAGATGAAGGATGAAAAGGGGAAATGATATGAGTGTTTGAACGTTTTGGATCAATGCTAGACTTAGGGTTTGATTTTGATTGGTTCGATTTGGATAATGAACTTGTAAACCCTAAGATGTTGGATGTGATCTTAGGATGAATTTTCTCAAAGGATTGCTAATTTAACTAGAGGTATGAGAAAGGATGCATTCCCATACTCCTAACTAAACAAGGTGATTATGATTTTGATGATTTACCCAAGTCTAGAATGATATTTTCAAAGCTCTCAAGTTGTTTGGT
The DNA here is from genome assembly GCA_007258455.2 of Sequoia sempervirens. Taxonomy (NCBI): domain Eukaryota; kingdom Viridiplantae; phylum Streptophyta; class Pinopsida; order Cupressales; family Cupressaceae; genus Sequoia; species Sequoia sempervirens. The sequence goes on from VDFB02330763.1 coordinate 63,736, forward strand.
GGGATGGATTTTCATAAATTTTTGGGATGGGTGAAATTTTTGATTTGATCCTAAATGAACCTAGGAAGGACTTGTTTATGAGACCAAGATAGTGAAGAACATTCCTTTCTCTAAGAGTATCTCAAAATTAGAAGACTAATGTTTGCATGAAAACCATACGACCAAAAAGATGCCAAGAACATGTGTGGGGTCCAATTGATTCAATCTTTGCTTAATGGATTCTTTTTACTACAAACACACTCCTGATTAGGTTTTCAACTGAATGTCCAATTTCCTAATTCTCTTTCATCCCACAAAGTGCATTATGCAGAAATCGAGGAAATCAAGGCAAAGGTTATCTAAAGTTGACTTTAGTAGAAGCAAATTGAGATGAAATCCAAATGCTTAGAAGCCTCTAAGGATACAAATCCCAAGGGAAAGCAATAACATCCAAATTTGTTCAAGGATATTTTCCTCTCCTAAAGGGGTTGCAATTTTGACGATCCGTTGAATGTTGGTTTCCCAATGTTTTCAATTAAAGCACTGTGTTTTCAAACTGACTCACAAGCAGTAACACCCTAGCTCAATTGGTACGTTTTTCTTGGTGAGCTTGCCTCATGCCCTTCATAGAAGAGATGATTTTACATGCAACCAAGGAAAGAGTATAAAGGTATGTTAAGAATGAAGTCTTAACCTCTATACTTTAACCAAGATCGTTCATGGCAAGTAACTTCTTGGAATCTAAGTTCCAATGCACCACTTTGATAAACTTGGTGAATGAGATAATAGGCCACTACAAACAAGGGTTTTATTTTGGACTTTCCGTTCATGGAGATTGAACCATACAGCGAGAGTCCCCTTTTGGATCCATCTCGTCAGAATCAACCGCGTGATATTGGCGTTTACTCCAATACCCACATTTATATCCCGATTGGAAATACTCTTGAATTTAGAGTGTTACCGATTGAGTCATTCCCTTGGCTGAGTACTTTTTCCCCAAGGCAGGCCCTCTAGGATAAACAAAAGCAAGCAAAGAAAAAATCCATAACTCGATCAATCTTTGATGACACAAAGAAAGAGAATATATGCGATAATGCCCCCACTCACACTCACACAAGATTTTGTTCAATTTTTAAACCCAAATTGAAGTGTGGAGGAAATATTTTATGCAACCTAATGTCATCAAAAAGACTTTTGAATCTCAAGATCGCTGTGAAGCTCGAGAGAAGTGCATACGCCTTTTGAGATGAGATTACTTTGCATAAGAGATTACGAAACACGAAAAACACATGTTCATTTTAAGCCTTAAAGCAATGATGAATTTGTTTTAAGTATCAAAAAATGAAGTGTGAAGTTGCTTGTTCAATTTTAGCCAAATCCAAAAGCTAGTGAGTTTCTAGGGTTCAGTTTTAATCCAAATTTGAAAACAAACAATGATCTAGTTGGCTTAAAACAAAAAATTTAAGCAGTAAATGGAGGCTCCAAGCATTAAAAAAGCACTTTTGAGTTTCAAATTTGATGTTCAATTCTTTGACTCCAATCTTGCTTTTGTTTTCACTTAACTCCAATGCTTGATTTCAATGCCAACCTTCACCTTTTTCTCCTACACATATATGACAAACAAGAGTTATGCAAAATGATAAAAATAAGATATGTCAACTCTTTGAAGAGAAACCTTTTTAAAGAGGAATAAAATAAAATTATATTGACAAAGCACAAGAGTTCTTTATGATTAACTCAATAATTAATGCCAATAAATTTTTAATTTACCCCCACTTTTATAAAGGAATAATTGATTTCAAAACCTTATATTTATACAAGGCCATAAAACTTCTCCCTTTGAATGTAGTAGATCCATTTTGATAAGAGATCACCGTAAATATCAAATCATGTATTAAAGACTAGATCAAGCATATATATATATAAAGGAAAGTAGCATATGATGATTTCCTTGACAAAATTTAGAATATGATCAGCCCCCCTTATAACATCACTTATACCACATCAAAATGATTTACATAGTATCTAGCAGGTGTACAAAGGGATAGCCAACAAATATATTTAAATATTTTCAAGAAAATGTCCTTATCCAACAAATGATTAGATTCAAGTTAATGAAATTCACAGGGAATTGAAGGTGGTAGTTGGGATCTTTGTCAGACTTCAAAATCTTACATCATCCCTTATCGAAGATATGCTTCCTTAAGTTACGTGCCTTTCCAACCTACTTGTTGCGCAAAAGTCTTATCATTACCTAGAACGAAAGCTATGGTATTGATTATGATAGACAAGGCATGTTAACTGTTTGATAGAATGCTCAAATACCTGTGGTCTCATTGAATGCCATGTATATCAATATTCACCAAATGCATTAATAATGGTAGGTTTTAAAGCCAATCTCTTGCCAGCAGCCTCCCAGCCTCTGTTTAATAATTACGCAGCATTGGAAGCATAAAAAAAATGCATTTACCTTGAGATGCATTTACCATGCTAGAACATAGAGCTTGTATTGGGCCATGAAAATAGGCTTGAATCATCTCATCTGTGCAAGAAATCCAACTGCAAAATGATGGAGGGGGGTAAAATAGGGTTTTGTGGTTTCTGTTTGTCAGCGTGGCCTCATTGTTGTCACACCCATGTTCTAAGGATGAATACAACACAAGTGGAAGATCAATTATCAGAACTAGTCACCCACTGTATGCAGCTGTACGTTGTTTCCATCAAAGGGCTGTATCCTGGTCCCACTATGAAAGCCCAAGTTGGAGACACTCTTGTGGTCTGGAAAGGAGCTCGTACATTTTCTATCGAATAAAACTCTTCCCTGTCTCCATCCTTTCAAGTGTGGGCCATTTTCTTTGCTCTGCTCTGCTCGGTGAGTGTGTTCTACACAGGTGCATTCTCCCCTCTGGTACGATGCTCTATATTTAATTCTATCAACTAGTCTGCATGCCCATACTTAGCTAATAAATTTCCAACAGGTAGAATGCTAGAAAGAGATGTTTATGCAATACATGCAAGTCATATTCCTAGGAAGGCTCTAAAGACTTTTAAGTCAAGATACGCCTTTGACAGGTATAAATCCAATTGACAATAAATGTTCAGCAAGAGATTTTTGACCTAGTGCGTTCATCACATGAAAACAGTGCATTCATCACATGAAAAAAAAGTTCCTAAGCCTATGCAATCAGTAGCTCTCAATCTACGCCTAATCACTTAGAAGAAACTTTCAAATTGATGGAATTGAAAGCCGAATACATGGAATTATTTAGCAGGCACGTATGCCAAATGCAAAGCATAGAGAAGGCCTTTGAAATTTTTGATAGAACACTTCTTTGAAATGTGATCTCAGGGAATGTAAATACTCAAGCAAATGCAATTGGCGGGTGTAAAGCTGAGCTCCCCAACCATTCGAGTATCCTCCCTGCCTCTGCATACAACTAGAAGTAGCACTCAAATCTTAATGTGACTAGTAATTTCTACGCTCTCTATGAATGAAGGCAACACTTGCTGCCTGTAGGCGCTCCTCCAACATGCTTCTCTAAAATGGCAGGATTTCTCTTGCTTACTACTGCTCACGTATATTCGTTGCAAATCTAGGAAAAACACTAGCAGGCGTGGCTCAACACATTCATCACAGAACAAGATATGGTCACAGGAATGATGGTCACGCATTAACGTTTTCTCCTTGAGTGTAAGGATTGCAAGATATGCGCAGATTAAAAGGCTTAGAAAACTTTGAATTTAATGCACTTGGCAAGTATGATCTAAATATTTTTTCCTGTGCTAGTCTCCTCCCTACACGCAAAATGTAGACTTGGGACAGAGCCTGAACATCCATCGAAGCATATTGAATGGAAGGTTTTGTTAGCTACTATAGGCATATGAAGAGTTGATAGTATGCACGAAAGGAAAATTGTTTTAGACATAATCAAAACAAATTTAAGTAGCTTTAATGACTTTTAACATCAGACCCAAGGTAGCAATGCACGCAACTCCAAGTAGGCAACTGCAAAGTTAATCTCAAACATGCACGCAACTCCAAGCAAAAATTTTGTAAATCATTTCTATTTTTTTTGAATTTCAGTATGATATATTTCCTTTTAAACAAATGAACTTAGCATCAAATCACAACCTTGAGAAGGAAGAACCAAAAATAGATCAAGAAAGGAAACACCTCTTAGTTAATTAAGAAAGTGCAGATCAACTCATCCTAACGACTCTAAGATGCAATTATTCTACACAGTTTTATTAAAATCTAGAAATGATCAGAGTTCAAAAGCTTGATGGTGTAGAAGAAAAGTTTAAGCCACAAAAAATGAGCATTGAACACACTAATATTACATGGACTGTTTGTCACGACACTTAAACAAATTCAATATTTGCATGGTACATTCCAGATGGAATTAAATTCTGAAATCACAAAAAAGATAGTGAATGCAAATACCAACCTGTGTGTTATGAGTGCAAGTGCAATCAAGCAATGGTAAAACCAAATTCAATATGTTAGTCCAGTGTAAATAAGTAACAAATTCAAAATGCCTCTGGATATTAAACTTGATTACTTTGCAAAAGTATTTTGACCTGCAAAAGAGAGATTTAAAACAACAACAAAAACACACAAAGAGGCCCTCCTTCTAGCGCCATTTTGTGGATGTCAAAATTTGCAAATGGTTAGCATTTTTAAACCAAACTAATAATCAACATCCCTATGAAATAACTCTACATGCTAATAATGCAAGAAAAGCAACAAAGATTTAGATAGATAAATTGAAAGCATATAATAAAACATGGAGAGAATTATATCTCATAGTGGTTGGTGCTATTGTTGAAAATAGCCCTTTCCCAATCCTTGATAGATAACCTAATGATGAAATGCCTTGAAGATGGAGTGATGGTGGGAAAAATCAGTTCTCTTGAAGAGAGTGACTTTACATGAATGATTGTGGAGATTTTGTGGAGTTGTGGAGGATTTGTTGATGAATGAATCCCTTTATTTGTAGATTCTCAAATACTAAGAGTGCTCATAAAAGAGCAATGTGGGATCAAAAACAAGCCAATGAAAAGAGGCCACTTGTCATCATGTCATAGGTTGAGGGATGTGCAAGATTTGGGAAATGTGCCCAAGAGGGGGAGTTTCAAATTCATATTTGTGGAATAAATGTTGAGAAGGGGACATAAAAAATGAGAAGTTAATGCAATGTTGGAGGGGACAAGTGAACTTGTCATCATTTTCAAATTTGAGGGAATATTCTATTTTTTTATGCCAAGTTGAAAGAAAATAAGGATTTTAATAAATCAATAAATTGATTTATTTGTGCAAGTGGGATTATCTAGAGGATGTGATGGGTGGTTAGGTTAGGTTAATCAGGATTAGGTTAGCTTAATGATGATTAGGATGTTTTGACCCTTTTGACTTGAATATTTGATTTATTTAAATCAAAAAGGGATGAAATGTGATTTGAGACTTAATTAAATAAAGGATTGATTTATTTAATCAAGAAGGATGATGTTAGGATCAAGTTAATTTATTTAATTTAAACTGATGACTTTAGGAGATTGATAAATAAACTTGATTTATTTGCTGAATGGATGAATATGACCTAATCAAATGCATTATGCCAATTTTGCGTGTCTACAATTTGACGAGAAAATGAAGATAGTTACACTTAAAATTTGAAGATGCAACAAGAACAAGAGTTGTAATGCTTCAAATCTACTTTTTGAAAAACTAATTTATTTTGAAAATGGTGAAGAATAAGTGTTTCAAAAAGAGGGAGCACACAATGTGGTCTTGTTTTTTTTTTTTTAAACATATAAAATAGCGTATGGTGTGCTCCCCCTAAAATGTTAACTCTTCTTTAGAATTTTAAAAATCTCTTTAGTGAGAAATTAGCTAACACAATGTAGTTTATGCCATATTTCTGGCTAACTTTTTAATCAGTATATGATATATTTTACTAATTTTTGAAGTGGACACATTCGAAAAAATAGAAATTTGAGCATGCCCCCCCTAAACTTTTTGAAAAATAATCAAAAATCATTTTTTTTCAATACATGTATAATGGAGTCTAGTTTCTAATAATGTATTTTTTTTTCAAAATTCAATGAATGAGTAAAAAACTATACCCAAAATACCACATGTTGGTTTTTGAAAAAAATGGACACACTAACAATAGAAATTAAAGATGAAAACCTTAACATAATCAAAATGTGATATTTTTAATGGTTCTAGATAGCTAAGATAGAGCTTAATGTCATTGTGGTATCTTTTATAAATTTGCATTGAAACACATGCAAATCTGATGGAGAGCATGGCCAAAAATGTGTGAATTTTTTTACCTTTTTAAAAAACATATCTTTGGCATGAAAATGACCAAGGTGAATACCAACCAATTGCAAATCATTTGCTGAGTGCCAAATTTAGCATTGACCAAATGAAAATGCATTATCATGTGGCAAGCGTCACATGTGGTGCTTGCCAAATGAAAAAGAATTTTTAGAATCCTAGAGCCAAATGAGAGAGGGAGGGTTAGGTAGAGAGAGAGAGAGAGAGAGAGAGAGAGAGAGAGAGATGAAGGGAGGGAGGGAGACAGAGAGAGAGAGGAGTATAACATCATTCAAATTTGGAAAGATCCAAATTTGGTGCTTGCTAAATTTGGTTTGGAATGATCAAGCCTTGGGCTTGGTCATCCAAGCCACTTGGTGAGTGAAAAATTTGGCATTCATCAAATTCTCATTTTAGGCATAAAAAAGAAAGTGACATCTTTTTTCATATACCTAGTTAGTCATTGGACATTTTTGTGGTTGTCTTTTGCTAGACATTTGGGGTCATTAAAATATGTTTTACAAGCTTTTCCTATATACAAATTCTTTGTCCTCTCAACTTCAAAAACCTTTCTCAAGGAATTTGACTCTTTTTCTATAAAATTTCTTTGGGAGGAGAATTCCAAATCCCATAAATGGATTTTTGTTAGAAAATATTATACTTTTCAACCTAAACTACATGGTGGCCTTGACTTTAAATAGACTAAGATCAATAGTCAACCTTTGGTAGCTAAATTATATTGGTGTTGGTGTAAGTTTATTGAATAGTATTGGACTAGAATTCTAAATAGTAAGTATTTAGACGGTGCTCCTTCTAAGAATGCTCTAAGATGGATTTATGTGGAAAATGTTTAACAATTTATAATGCTCTTAAGAGATGAAATTCTATTATCAAGGATAGAATTTTTTGGATTGTTAGGAATTTTGTAAACTTATTTTTTGGAACGATTCTTGGGGTATCCATTTTTGGAATCTTTCTTCCGGGTATGTGCAGGATCATGGTGGGAAAAAATGTGGCGATATGATGGGTATGTGTAGGGTATGTGGCTAACGATTTTTCTTTTACCCAAAATTGATGAAAGGGTATGTGTAGGATCATGACGAGCCAAAAAGTGGTGATATAATGGGTATGTGTAGGGTATGTGGCTGATGAATTTTTTTTAACCCAAAATTGATGAAATGAAGAGGGTTTTTAAAGGAGATTCTGATTTCCACCAATATAAATTATGCTTTACTTTGAATTTAATAAATAATTATTATTCATTTTCTATTTGAATTACGACTAAAGTCCTGATTGATAGGCTGATTGAAAAACATGTATAGCTTTCAAACGGTATCAATTTTTTGAATCTGAAACATGCGTCACATTCTATGCTTATACTATAGGATTAAAAGAAAAATTGAATTTCATGAAATTTTCACCAAGTTAAGGTGGTCAGACATACGAGTTTGTATATTTAAAAATAAATAAATAAACCTAGTTGTTTAGAAACTACATTCAATTTGCTACAAATTCTATTCTTACATATTTTTGAAATAATATAGATAACTTATTCAAATTTTTACATGAAGTTACCTAATTATGATTTTTCTGAATTTTTTCATCACTTAAGGGCTTGTTTTTTCCATGATGATCCTGCACATACCCGAAATAAAAAGGGTTTTTAAAGGAGATTCTCAACTTTCAATTAATATAAATTATGCTTTACTTTGAATTTAATAAATAATTATTATTCATTTTCTATTTGAATTATGACTAAAGTTGTGATTGATAGGCTAATTGAAAAGCATCTATAGCTTTCAAATAGTATCACATTTTTTGAATCTAAAACATGTGTCACATTCTATGGTTCACATACTATAGGATTAAAAAAAGAAAAAATGAATTTCATGAAGTTTTGACCAAGTTAAGGTGGTCAGACATACAAGTTTTTTATATTTTTAAAAGTTATAATTAAAAATTCATAATTAATTATTTACTTAAAAAAATTACAAAAAAATATGCATCACATTAGGACATGAGTCCTCTAATTATATCTAAAATATTATAAAAAATATGATCATTTTATTGTGGTTAGGGTGGTTAGATAGACACCTACTTATTTTTCCGAAATTTAAGTATTCTGCATTGAAATTTCAAATTTTCACCAAATAGATTTTTATTTTTTAAATAAACCTAGTAGTTTAGAAACTAAATTCAATTTGCTATAGATTCTATTCTTACATATTTTTGAAATAATATAGATAACTTATTCAAATTTTTACTTTAAGTTGTCTAACTTTGATTTTTTTGAATTTTTCGCCACTTAAGGGTCCATTTTTTCCATGACGATCCTGCAAATGCCTTTCCCATTCCTTTCTTTAGCCTTTGAGTGAATATTTTTGGAAGTTGGATGGACTATTGTGGCTAACTTTAAGATTCCATTCTTTTTATAGAATTCTCAATTATATCATTGAAAGGAGTCTAGTAGCTAGCTTAGAGGTGGTTCCCCTGATACTTGAGCTATTCTCTCATCTATTCTTAAGGATTGATCTTGTTTCTCTTTGGAGGAAGATAATTCTCTTGCTTGGGGTTATGATCCCAAAAGTGAGCTTATTTAATGACTTTTGGATATCAATATCTGGAGAAAAAGAGAGATGCAATTAGATATTTTCCTTGGTGGAGAAAACTTGGATTAAACTGAGTTGACCTAAATGCAACTATTTTTATCTAGATATTGAGTCAAAATCAATGTCCTTACATGGAAAAATATGAAAAAGAGAGGATTTATAGGTCCTTCAAAATGTTTTATGTGTGGTAACAGTGAAGAAAGTGGTCATTTTTTCAATGATCCTTCTCATTGGGTGTTTGGAGAGATTAGTGGTAGTAATGGAATTGACTTGCTATTCATGTTTCATCTTAAATTAATTTATGGGTGAGTTTAGGACACCCTCATTCATTGTCTTCTTTACTTGTGGTTTCTTGGGATATTGTTCCTATTTTTATTCTTTGGCATATATAGTTAGAGAGTAATTGTATAATTTTTGATGTAGGAGCATTCTGGGCATATGGTGATCCGCATCAAAACAATTTTTTTTTAGTTCGATGTGTTGTTTTAGTTTTGAAGTGCAATTTAATTTTTAGTTTGTGATCTGGGAGGAAAGATGAAATGATATTATTGTCATTTTCAATTGATAAAATTTCTCATCTCAATTCTTATTTCTAGTTTGATCATTATTTGCAATTAAAATGCACAGTGACTCCTGATTTCCATAGAGAGGGAAGGGTGATTGAATAGAGTTATTAGAAGAAGAAAAACACAACCAAATAAAATAATATATATTCCAGATTGGATGTAAGGGTGGTCACACCATGTAGTGTACAACTTAAAATAAAATTTAAATTAAAATCAATGCAAAAAATGGAGGTTGCTTGGTTTGTGAAGAGTCTAAAAAGAAATTTTAAATGTTTTAGCAAAACATAGGGGAAGGTGAAGAGTCATAGCCTGAAAAGGAAAGAATCTTTTGTTTTTTGTCTCAAGAGAACAAAGGATATGCTAGGGAGGGAGTCACACCAGTAGAGGAACGGTTGGAAATTAAAAATGAAAAAAAAATGTTGAAAGTGAAGATAGGACAGAGGTCAATCAAGTAAAGAGGCGATGATGATTTGAATGGTCGAAGTAGAGATTAAAAGAGAATATAGAAGGGCGTACAGTTGAGAAGGAGTTGGAAGATATTTTAAATTAAGAGTTGGAAATGATAAAATGTATCCACGAATAAGGGAAAGGGGTCCATAGTGGGTAGGGGTCCAATGGTGGGTATAGAAGTAGGGCTAAGTGGATCCCATAGTAGGTAGGCTTAATATCCAATTTCATAACACTTTTATCCATAAGATACACAAATTGACAAATCATGTGATGCCACATCAACACAACAATAATACATGACTTAGTGACCCACTATGGGTCTCACTTTTTTTTGGGCCTTTTTGGATACCTTGACAAAAAGCATGCTGATGTGGCATCATATTTGATGATGTGGCCTTGAAACCCATTTTTATAAGTAGGGGACTTTCCAAATAAGGTGTTGTACAAATTTGGGAGTGATTATAAATTTTCACATAGGACTTTGAGAAGCACAAAGTTAGGGTGGCCCACTATAGGCCCCTCTCCCTTAATCAGTTGAAGAATCAATAAATAAATCACTTTGAATTGCATTTGCAAATTTCTTGTTATTATTGAAATTTGAATGTGAATGGAAATTTAATGTCTTAGATATCATGACTGATTGGAATTAAGTGAAGTTGCAACTATTATTCTTGTGTAATTTTGAATTGGTTTCAATTGACAAATAGAAATATCAAATTGAGTTTGAATTGGTTGTGAATTTGGCACGTCTTAGAAGACACTCGAAATTTGTTCTGCATCAATTTTCCATGGTCACCAATGTCTTCTTGGAAAAGTTTGGATGAAGATTATGATTATGTTCAAAGAAACTATTTTTGCTAAATATTCTATAGAGGGGGTTTTATCTTATGATTTTCTTCTTTCAAACAATTAAAGGCTTTCAAATCTTCATTTTCTATCTAGATCTAAATATTGGTCCATGAGGAAGGTGAATAAGTGTGGTAAGTGAATCCCTTCCCTTTCTAGCTTTCTCATTGATGGTTCATCTCACACTAACTCAGGTGTTGTTGGAATTGGAGGATTTGGCCATGCAAGCAATGGTACTATCTATTTTATTTTCTTTTATGCGATGGGCATTGCTTCTAACAATTAGATGGAAGCACAAGTTCTTGTGGCTCTTAAGAAGACTTGTGAGTTGGGTTGGAGGAAGATTATTTGTGAATTTAATTATTTGCTATTGGTTTCTCTTTTGAATAATAAGGGCTCTCATATCCTCTTGGGTATTTGTATCATTAATGGACCAAATTCTCCATCTCTCTTTGAATTTTAAGGTTATTTCCTTTGCTCATAGTCCTAGGGAGTGCAATGCTACTATGGATCACCTTGTTAAGTTGACATCTAAGGAAAATCATTGATGGAATATTTATGAGCTAGGGATATTGCTTTTTGGTAAATCTTCTAAGCTTTTGCAACTTATTTATAATAACCTGAATACATAGAAATAAAGTCTTATACTCTGTCAATAATTATGATGAGATAAGTTAGTATGTTTTCTATAGGGTTTAGGATAGGGGTAAACCTTCTCGGGTTTTCTTTTTTACTTTCTTTAGAAATGACTCTTGCTACTTGAAAATCTCAAAAGAGTAGAATGCAATCTGTTATTTGTTTCTTTAATATATGTTTTCATCCTTTTCTCAAAAAATAAAATAAAATTCCTACACATTCTCTAAGATATATTCATGTTGAGATCACTTTATTCAAATTTTCAAACATGATATAATTTATTTCTAATAAATTTCAAACAAAATAGAATTTAAACTATAATACATTATTTTTATTTTTATTATGTAATTAAAATTACTTTTTACTAATTTTGATTTTATAAAAAATATATTTTACAAACTACATACAATTTATTTCATTTTCCATATAATTAAAAATTTAACTATCTCTAACAAAATTTCAGAGTAATAAAATTATCAGCATACCCAATACATTCAAAGTGATCATGTTTCTTGTATTGTCCACATTTGATGGTATTTAATAATTGTGATATTGCTATCAGGATTCAACTGTGTAGTTTTAGAGTCAAACTCATTGACTCATGTTTCATGAGTAGTGGTTCACAAGAACCCATCTCTCATGATAGTGAATGGTCCACTTAACACTCGTTGCATTTAGGTGATGCTCAAAAAGGTGAAGCATTAGACCTTTCTGGAAGGTCACCCATCCTAGTACTACTCCAGCTCAAAAGCACTTAACCATAGAATTTTCTCCGTGGCTATTCAGCCGTTGCCCATGTTTGTAGTCACTCAACTAACGGTCTCGATTTATTTAAACAGTTTGGAACGTTCTTACGGCACTGCAGAGAAGTTTCCTTTGTGTTTGACAGGCTTCAGGTAGACTACCATTGATATCTGTACAACAAATACTTATTCCACGAACTTACTGCATCTGGTGACCTTTAACTGTACACCACTAATGTGCAAGCTGACATGCTTTCCCAATGCAAATGAACAGTTAACGCGTATGTAGGCGTGTCCCCGGGGAAATGAGGATGACTTAAAAAAGCTTCGAACTTTCCAAATGTGTCCCGTCTTTGCTATCTGTTGACTTCTTGTGTTCAATGCTTACCTTACTCTCTTATATATTTGCATGACCTTAACTCAATAAAGATGAAGAAATGTCTGAGAGAATGGGCTAAAGCAGTTGCCAAATTGATTGTCTCTTCTAAAATTTCACAAGAGTGAATAGAGAAGTTTTGGCATATGGTAAATTTATCACCAGCAATTTACCGATGGAAAATTCACCGCCAACAATTCATTGAGGGGAAATTCATCATCAATTGCATGAATTTTTGGCGGTTAATTTTCCATGGTGGTGAATTGCTAGTGGCGGTGAATTTTCCGTTGGTGAATTTTCCTAGAGCTGGCATTATCCTCGTAAAGTCTCCAGCCATTAGCAACTGTAAAAATAACACACTTTTATTTGATCATAGGTCTTTGTTGGGAGATGTGTATACATTTTTCAGCTCTTTTTTTTTTCTTTCTAACTTTTGCTTCTGTTAACACAGTATCATATTTCGGCAGTATCATATTTCGGAAGGACAGTTATATGAACATATAAATATTTCTGGGTTGTGACTAAATATGGTTGTTTTAAATATTCTTGGTTTACTTCAGTCTATCAATGACGGTAAAAAGTATTAATGATAGAAAACTATATGTATGTTAATATGTTAGAGTATGTGTTTATGCATGGATGCACTACAAATTATTAATGATAGAAAATTATATGTATGTTAATATGTTAAGAGTATATGTTTATGCATGGATGCACTACAAATTCTAGCTGCATGTCGCTGGACTAAACTAGCATACATTATTAAATATTGATATATATAAAATACGCCAAGCGTTATCTTTTCTGAGGCACCTATTGACAATTTAGTGGACAAAAAATTTAACTGTAGAACTTAATATGTTATGAAAGTGATGGATTTAAAGATCCTCAAATCTTTGTGATTTATCTTTGATTTCTCTTTGTAATTAAATCTCTTTTGATTTATTTCTTTGATCTTTTATTTTTGATTTATTTATTTGATCTTTTAGTTTATCTATTATAAATATATATTCAAATATTTGTGATTTATCTTTGATTTCTCTTTTTATTATTTGATCTTTAATTTATGTATGATAAAGATTTGTATTTCATCTTTTTTATTTATCTTTTATTTTTGATTTATTTATTTGATCTTTTAGTTTATCTATTGCAATTCAAATCTTTGTGATTTATCTTTGATTTCTCTTTTTATCAAATCTCTTTGATTTATGTATTTTAAATATTTTCAAATCTTTGTGATTTATCTTTGATTTCTTTTTGTGACCAAATCTCTTTGATTTTGATTTTTTTGTTTCAACAATTCTCTTTCATTTTTATTTTTTTGTTTCATCAAATCTTTTTTATTTTTATTTTTTGTTTCATCAAATCTTTTTTATTTGATTTTTTTGTTTCATCAAATCTCTTTTATTTGATTTTTTTGTTTCATCAAATCTCTTTTATTTGATTTTTTTGTTTCCTCAAATCTCTTTTATTTGATTTTTCTATTTCATAAATCTCTTTGATTTTGATTTTTATGTTTCATCAAAACTCTTTGATTTTGATTTTTTTGTTTCATCAAATCTCTTTGATTTTGATTTTTTTGTTTTGTTAATTCAAAGGTCTTTGATTTTGGTATTTTTTATTTCATCAAATCTCTTTGATTTTACTTGATCATTAAATTGTTTCATGTTTAAATAAAATATAACTCAAGATAAGTTTCTTATCTAAATATACTTTTCAGTCGACATGAATCTCATTATTATAATAAAATTAGGAGAAAAGAAGCATGGAAACCATGTAGTGCTCCAAAGTAAGAAAGAGCCCGCTAAATCTCCAAAGCATATGGTTATATAGGTATATATACTTTTATTAGCATAGAATGCTGAAATGGATGCTCTAGTTTATAGCCCAAACTCATGAATAAACAAACTAGTAGATTGGAATTTCAGAAACAAATCCATTCATAAAGTACAATTTCTAAGCATTGACTGTTGATTAAAAAGACCCTCTAATACTTAATTTGAAAATAAAATAAAATGATTTAAGTTATATTAAGGAGACCAAAGACAATCTATAGGATGATATGGTTACAAAGCCATGTCTCACAAGTGGGATTTTCTACAACTATTTAAAAAATGGAAATGAGAAATGGTAGAATAATCAAGAGCCTATCAACTAATTTTAAGGGCAATTCTTCTACAACTGATTTTGATCAATTTCTCTGTTGCCTTTTCTAATCCCACATTGGTCACCACTGAGTGTCCTTCCAATCATCAACCTTCATTACTTTTAGCATACCTATAATCCTTAGATATTAAGGATCAAGAGAGATATCCTTCCAAACAAAGAGTCACCATATTGGTAGTGTTTCTCACCATTCCTATAGAGCTTCCAATAAAGTTGCAAAATTTTCTATCAAAAATATTATACATGCACTCTGAGCTCTATGCTTCTTCAACATTTTGGATGGTTGATTCTCCAACTTCACTGGAAGCTCTATAGCTTTATTCTATAATTGCAAATGCAATACTTCTAGTTTTAAATTATTAGAATTAGGAAGATCTAGGAGATAAGTGACAAGCACATGCACAATGCAATAATATTGTATTTAGCTTACTTTCAACGATGAGCTCAAACCCTTTCTATAAAGAATGAGGATGAGAAAACTCATGCCATGTATTGAGGAGATGACTGAATGAGGATGAGAAAACACATGCCATGGATTGAGGAGAGGAATCCTCATCTTGCAATGGTGGCGAGTTGCTCTCCTCAATGCAAGGGAGAGGCATCGAGAGGGATTGAACACCTCTTAAGATACCTTGAAACATCCTTGACACCTCATGGGAAATGAGTCAAGGGTCAACTCCAACACCTAACTAGGCTTAAGTTAGCCTAACTAGAGTAGAATACACTAATACCCCCCCTTAAACATAGCTTAGGTGGGTATAGAAGAAATGGGTCCCGACTACTAGCCATCTTAGGTACTCATTTACAATGTAGTATTTTACAAATGATGGAGAAAGATAGAAAACCTGATGGGAAAAAATATCCCCCAAAACCCAATGGGAAAATAGAAAATAAAACCCTAGTATGACCCCCCTTTCGCCAAACTCATTGCAAAAGAAAAAATTGAGTCTTCTTTTACAAGTTTTTAACAATGGAAAAATATTGCACCTTCCCCATACACATATCCTTTCTCACATTCATTGCAAGAGAATATTATTTTTTTTTAAATTTTTAACTATGACTAATAATTTCAACCTCCCCCTATAAACACTTTTCTTTGCCACATTCATTGTAAAAAAAACTTGCCTTCCTCTTTTACAAATTTTTACCCATAGCAAAAAAATTTTCCTCTCCCCTTTTTTATACAAACTTTTGAATTTGATCAAAACCACTATGTTAATGTGGATAATTTAACTAAACCATAGAAGTTAAATAGCCACAAATAATTGAACATAAATGCTAGTAGTTAGTACAAAATTTTTCCTTCTTTATAAAGGGGAAAAAAGAGAGTATTTGACCATAGTCAAAAGGGAAAATATGCCAAGTGTGTTTGGAGTGGAGAGGTGGACCGATTGAAGAGGAGTGCTGACAATTGACTGAGTCAAAAGCTAAGAATAGCTTGCGTATGATTGTGTGCTTGAGAGATTATGTGGGGAAGATTTTTGGCGCATTTGTATGGCCCCAAACTGCTCAATTATTGGTAGCAGAGGTAGATTTGGGCGAATGGAAGATTTGAGGTCTACAACTATGAAGACACCAATTTTGAGATCCATGTGATTGTTGTGGATGCTAGTGCGTGGGAACATTTGACTCTCATGCCATAGCGCTACTGCTTTCTCCCTTGTCAGATGCAAGTGTAGCTGAGTGTGGAGAATGAAAGACTGGCTTGCAAATTTCTTCAAGCACTGTAGAGGGCATGGTTTGTAGATGTAAAATGTAGCTCTTCAGAAAATTCAAATGTGACCTCCAGACTTGCCATGTGCCTCCCACAAGGAATAGACTTCTGCCTCTCTCCATGCTGAGTTCCTCCACGCTGAGTTTCATGCCTCATACCTGCCTGGTTTGCGAGCTTGAAGATGAAACACCACAAAGGATTCAATGTGAGCTGGTCAAAGAATGAAACACCAGAAACTGCAAATCAATCATGCCTCTGAAAGTAGAGGCGTCATGATTTTTCTGAGCAGATATTGTTGGGTTCAGTGAAGCCCAAATTAGCAAGTTTCTCCTTTAATTCAAAATGCTTTCTCATTTTGTAATTACTTCTATTGTCATGTGTTGGCCAATTTAGAAGTTGTATATATCGAATTGATTTTTCCAAATATTGGTTGGAGACTGTTTTATAAATATGTTGGTGGCTGAATATGTAATCAATTTAGAACTTGAGAATAATAAGAGATAATCCCTGAGTGTGGACGTAGCCATTAAATTAATGGTGAACCATGATAAATATGGTGTTCATATTTTGCGATTGATTTTAATCTTTTATTTTTTGTAATTCTTTTTCACTTAAATTCTACAAATTATATTCAACAATTAGTATTAGAGCAGGTTGGAGAAATTTGGTGCAGGAAATTGTGAAGAACTTCTGCAGCCATGGAAGATGCAAAAAAGTGGAAAATAGAAAGGTTTGTAAGACAAAATTTTGGCCTTTGGAAAGTGCAGATGAAATCCCTTCTCATCAAACAAGACCTTTCAAATGCATTGGCTGGAAAAACCAAAGGGAAATGATCTCTATCTGATGAAGAATGGGAGAAGCTGGACAAAAAAGAAAGAGCTACAATTTTCCTATCACTGTCCAACAATGTTTGATTTAATGTCTCTACAGAGAAGACAACACAGGAGTTGTGGAAAAAATTGTCTTCAATGTATGAGATGGCTTCTTCCTCCAATAAGGTATTTATTATGAAGAAGCTATATAATTTAAAAATGAGAGGAGGGGTTATGTCCAATCATTTGAATGAATTTAATACATTAGTTACCCAATTGATTTTTGTAGGCATAAATTTGGATGATTAGATAAAAGCTATTTTATTATTGTGTTCTTTACCAAATAGCTGGGAAGGTGTTGTGATGGCAGTGAGCACCTTGGTGGCTACCAAAAGCAAGCTGAAATTCGATGATGTTGTAGCCACTCTTCTGAGTGAAGATATGCAGAGATAAAATCAGAAACCCTCATCTGGTGAGGCATTAATGGTTGTAAGTGTTGGTAATAGAGGTAGAAGTAAAGAAAGAGGCAAATATAATAATTGAAGGAGGTCAAAATCTAGATTGCAGTCAAGAGGAAAAATAGGTTCCTATTGGTTTTGTGGCAAGCTAGGCCACACAAAGAAAAATTGTTGGAATTATAATAAGGCACAGGACACAGTGATTAAAACTCAAGCAAATACTGTAGGTGAAAAGGATGACAGTGTTTTGATCTTAGCTGCTGGAGAAACAACTGTAGACTCTTGGGCACTTGATTCTAGAGCTTCTTTCCATGCTACTTCATGCAAGAAAGCTTTTACAAATTTTAAAGAAGGTGCTTTCGGTAAGGTTTTTCTTGGTGACAATAAGGAATGTGAAATTGTTGGTAAGGGTGATATAGTTTTAAATTTAAAAATTGGCAGCCAATGGACTCTAAAGGATGCTAGATATGTTCCTTTATTGATATGAAATTTAATTTTTGTAAGTTAATTAATTGCTTCTGGGTGTGATGTTAAATTCTCTTTAGAAAATTGGCAAGTAACAAAGGGGGTTTTAGTGCTTACAAAGGGAAAGAAGTTGGGCAATCTTTATATTTTAAAATGCCATGATGAAGTGGGAGCTACCATGACAGTCATGGACAACAATTCAGAAATTTGCAATAAGAGGCTCGGTCACATGAGCAAGAAAGGGCTTGAAGTAATGTTTCAACGAGATCAACTTCTTGGCTTGCAATCGATGGATTTGTAGTTGTGAGCATTGCCTTTATGGCAAACAAAGCCGAGCTAGCTTCTTGAGGACAAGCGATGATCATAAAAATACTCCTTTGACACTTGTGCATTTAGATGTTTTTGGTCCCACTGAGGTAACTTCATTTGGTGGTGCAAATTACTTTGTCACATTTCTTGATGATTATACTCGAAAAGTTTGGATTTACATGTTAAATAAGAAATCATTTTTTTTTTCAAAATTAAAAATTTTCAAGGCTCTTGTGAAAATCAAATAGGGCATAAAATCAAATGTCTGAACAATGATAATGGAGGAGATTTTTTTTCCTTAGAGTTTGAAAATTTCTATGCAGACAATGACATTCGTAGAATCAAGGTGGTTCCATTCACCCCTCAGGAAAATAGTGCTTCTAAGTGGTTGAATCAGACAATTTTAGAGAGAGCTCATTGCATGCTCTCCAATGCTAGTTTGGGAAAAGAGTTTTGGGCAGAGGCATGCGACACTGTAGTCTATTTGATAAATCATGCCCCATCATCTTGTTTAGATTTTGACATTCTAGAGGAGAGATGGCTTGGGAAGAGAATTCCATATCATCAGTTGTGAGTGTTTAGTTGTGAAGCGTTCGTACATATTCTGAAAGAACAACGAACAAAGTTTGATTTCAAATCGAAGAGGTGCATTTTTTTGGGCTATGGAGAAGATCAATTTGGTTTTAGGCTATGGGATCCTATTGCTAAAAAGATTGTGCGCAGTCAGGATGTTTTCAATGAGAAAAAAATCCCAGGTTTGCAACCTCTGGACAAATCATCTAATGAATATGATGTTGATTTATTTGACAATGGTTGTGTCAAGAAAGCTTCAATTTCTTTCTCCCAGCCTTTAATCATTTCTAGCACCCTTCCTTCTATGCCTTCCTTATCTAATTCATAGTCTCTGGTGAATACGCTGCCCTTATCATAGACTTCAAATGTTATATTACTGCTTCCTTTAACAACTTCAAACCCTTCAGATGCTATTTCACTACCTAATCAAAGCCTAACACAACCTCAAATAAACCAAATGCAGCCACTCCTTACTACTATGCCTCCACTCATTACTTTGGAGTCTTCACAAAATCATACATTGCCTTCATTATTTGATTTGCAACCTCTTGCAATTGAGGCACCTTCTATACACACATCGTTGCCTTCATTTGTTGATTCACAGACTTCATTTATTTCCATGCACCTTTCAAATGTTGGTACGCTGCCTCTGTTTAATACTACACAACCTACACAAAGTCCCACGCAACCTTCTACACTCAATTTGTTGCCCTTGGAGTCTTTACCGCAGACTTCAATCCATCAATTAGTGCCACCCTCACATCATAATTTGCTGCCTATAACTACTGGTCCTGTGTTTTAACAACTCATTCGCTGCCTTGTTTGTTTGATGCAGAACCTTTACCATCTCATTCACTGCCATCTTTGTTTGTTTTGTAGCCTCATTCCCTTAGTACGCTGCCCCCAATTTCACCTACACCACTTTCTATTTCGCAGTCCACAAATTAGGGGCAACGCCTTGATATATAGGGGCCAATTTTAGCAAAAAAAATTCCACAACAAAATAGTGTCCAGAGGAGGGTAGAAACACAGGGCACTAAATTTTTTTTACAGTATAATATAGAAAATACACAATAAGAGAGGTAGAGTAATAAAGAATATGAAAACCCACATGATGTTTTGTAGACAGAAAGTGGTTCTCAATTGAGGAGATCAATCCGACAGAGGAAGACTTTACCAAAGAAGTTTGATGATTTTGAGTTATTTTTTTCTAATAATTATGATTATGAATTATTGCTTTGTGGTGAGGCAGAGCCAACGACATTCAAACAAGCTTGCAAAGATGCAAATTCAGTCAAATGGATGGAGGCAATGAATGAAGAAATGAAATCTTTGTGAGAAAATGACACTTGGGATTTGGTTCCTCTTCCGCCAAATCGGAAACCTTTGAAGAATAAATGGGTATATCATGTGAAAGAGGAAGAGGGAGGTCATCAACGTTACATGGCTAGATTAGTTGTCAAGGGTTTTGCTGAGGAAAAAGGAATTGATTTCAATGAGATATTTTCACCAGTTGTGTGAATGAGAACTATTCGAGCAGTGTTAGGCTTGGCAGCCATTTGGGATCTTGAACTTGAGCAATTAGATGTCAAAGCTTCTTTTCTTCATGGAGATGTTGAAGAGGAATTATACATGAAGCAGCTTGAAGGTTTTGTAAAACTGGGTCAAGAGCATTTATATTGCAGATTGAAGTGGAGTTTGTATGGGCTCAAGCAAGCCCCCAGGCAATGGTGTTTAAAATTTGACAGCTTCATGACTCAACAACAATTTATTCATTGTGATTCAGACCCATGTGTCTATTACAAAAAGCTTCCAAATGGTGAGTTTGTCATTTTATTACTTTATGTTGATGATATGTTGGTTGTTGGCAATAGTGTGAGGATAGTTCATGAGTTAAAACAACATTTATCTCAGAGATTTGCCATGAAAGATTTAGGGGCAGCAAAGAGGATTCTTGGGATGAATATAATTAGGGATAGGAAAAGGAGAGAACTTAGATTATCTCAAGAAAAATATATTCTTAAAATTTTAGATAGATTCAATATGAAGAATGCCAAATCTGTGAGTACTCCATTGGTTCAATCATTTTAAGTTATCCTCAACTATGTGTCCTAAAACAGATGAAGAAAAAGAACACATGAAGTGTGTTCCTTACTCATCCACAGTTAGCAGCTTGATGTATGCCATGACTTGTAAACGTTCGGATATTGCTCAAGCAGTAACAATTGTGAGTAGATTTATGAGTAATCTGGGTAAACAACATTGGCAGGCAGTACAGTGGATATTCAAGTCTTTGAAAGGTAATTTTGATCGCGGTTTATGTTTTGGTGGTAAGGACATAAATCTATGAGGTTATGTTGATTCAGATATGGCTGGAGATTTGGATAAAAGGCGTTCTACCACCGGTTATGTATTCACTTTTGCTAGGGAAGCGATTAGTTGGGTTTCTCGGTTGCAACAGGTGGTTGCACTTTCTTCTACAGAAGCAGAATATATTTCTCTTTCTAAAGGGGCAAATGAAATGATATGGTTGCAATGTTTGATAGGTGATTTATGGTTTCAACAATCTATTTTTACTCTTTTTTGTGATAGCAATAGTGCTATTCACTTGTCAAAAAATTTAGCCTTTCATAATCAGACGAAGCACATAGAGCTGTGATATCACTTCATTCGCCATTGTATCGAAGAGGGGAAGCTGTAGGTGGAGAAAATTAACAAAAAGTTGAATCCAACTGACATGTTGATGAAAGTAGTTCCGAGGGAGAAGTTTGAATTATGTAGAGCTTCTCTCAGACTTGTGAAACTCTTACATTAACTGTGCAATGGTGGGATATCTCTATGCAGCAATTTAGTCTTGAAGTGGGAGATTGTTGGGTTCAACAAAGCCCAAATTAGCAAGTCTCTCCTTTAATTCGAAATACTTTCTCATTTTGTAATTACTTCTATTGGCATGTGTTGGCTAGTTTAGAAGTTATATATTTTGAATTGATTTTTCCAAATATTGGTTGGAGACTGTTTTATAAATATGTTGCTAGTTGAATATGTAATCAATTCAGAAGTTGAGAATAATAAGAGATAATCCCTGAGTGTGGACGTAGCCATTAAATTAATGGTGAACCACGATAAATTTGGTGTTCATATTTTGTGATTGATTTTAATCTTTTATTTTCTACATTTCTTTTTCACTTAAATTTTGCAAATTATATTCAATAGATATTATGCCACAGCAGGTGTGGTTCACTCTAGACTACTATGAGATTTGTAGGTCGACTCCAAACAATGCCTCCAAAATGATTTAAAGACGTCTAACCATCTTCCTAAAATTTTAAACTCACAACAATGGAAACAAACTAATTACACTGATTCAACCATGGCTTGCTCTATCTCCACCTAAATCTCTGATACCATATTAGAATTAGGAAGATCTAGGAGATAAGAGACAAAAACATGAACAATGCGATAAGATATAGCTTACTTTCAACAATGAGCTCAAATCCTTATTATAAAGAATGAGGATGAGAAAAATCATGCCATGGATTGAGGAGAGGATTGAATGAGGATGAGCAAACACATGCCATGGATTGAGGAGAGGACTCCTTATCCTGCAGTGGTGGCGAGTTTCTCTCCTCAATGCAAGGGAGAGGTGTCGAGAGGGATTGGACACCTCTCAAGATACCTCAACATCCTTGACACCTCATAGGAAATGAGTCAAGGGTCAACTCCAACACCTAACTAGGCTTAAGTTAGCCTAACTAGATTAGAATACACTAACATTCAATTCGTACTTGACTCTTTTGCCAATAAGTGCAATATATTAACATCTGAATTGAAGCAAGTGGTATTCCAAAGAAATTTGGAATATGGGTAATCATAAATTACAAAAATATAAATGAGCTAAAAAAAAACCATGTGAAGCCAAGTGGTATAAACCGAGTGGTAGAAATATGTGGAAAGACCTACAACAGAACCTCGAAACATCTTGTCTAGAGCCACACAAAGCTTCTCATAGCTGTCATAAGCTTTTAGATCTTTCTTGCACTTGATTTGAACACCCTCACAACAATAAGCCATGATATTTTATTTTCAAATAATAATCAACCAACTCCTCATCCGTGGGATGAAATCTGAACCTTGGCAGCAAACTTGTCAGTGCCATGCCTCAACACCAATTTGCTTCTTTATCCTAAAAACACTCAAAGCATTAACCACACCGCCTAATGAATTATATATACCAAAATCCAGTCCCTCTATTCCCAAAAACCTTCAATTGATCCTCCTATTTCACCACATTGACTCAGAAGTTCAAAAGCTTGCAAATTGTTATCTTATGCTTGCAAACAAAATATTCCTATGCCTGCAAAGAAAACAATGTTAAATGTGATCATACGATATGGAAAATTTGATACAAATTATGTTCTTTAAGAGAATGATTAGCTCACCGATAGACATGAAAAACCCATGCTTGTGAATTCCATGCATGCAAAATTTGGAGATCGTGAGAGAATTTGTTGAGAGAGTAAACTTATAGCAAGATAGTACGAAACATTTTATTCTTGTGATACATCTTATGATAGCTTGTGACATCTTGAGCTTTTAAATTTACCATCTCAACAATGAAGAGCTATGTGAGGGAGAGATTTGAGATCTTTTAGGGTTTACTCTTCCACTACTATAGGGTAAATTTCATTTGAACACCAATTTCTAGCTGAAGAGTTTTTCCTTACATATATTTATTATTTTTAATGGATGCCACTGTAGACGCTTCTTGGCCTAATAATTAATAATAAGTGTTAAATAATGAAAAAATAAACTTAGAAAAATCTATATTTTTTCATTAAATAAATTAAGTATTATTTTATTATGAAATATTTTCATACATATTTAAAGCATAAAACAATGCGAATAAAAAAAGAAAGTTTCCATCAATTTGACAAAAAAACATTACAAATAGAAATAGAATATTCCCATCTAGTTGTCAAATCAATATTTGTTTGGATTTTATGTGATAAGTGAGATTTGAGAGGTTTTTACATGATATTATGGGGGTTTTTACCATTAAATGACAATTGGTTCACTGTTAAATGGTAGCTGAAACTTGTTTTTCAAAAAATAAATAGTGGTTTGCAGGAATGGGACTTGTTTCAGGCTCAAATCTCACACTATATGTAGCCTATTGGGTCAAAATAAAATAACAATAATTGGTATTAACAGATATGTTACGTGGTAAGTTTATTGTTTGAATTTTATGTGATAAGTGAGATTTGAGAGGCTTTTAACTGATATTATGGATATTTTTACCATTAAACGATAGTTGGTTTATTGTTAAATGGTAACTGAAACTTGTTTTTTGGAAAATCAATAGTGGTTTGCAGGAATGAGACTTGTTTCAGGCTCAAATCTCATAATATATCTAGCTTATTGGGTAAAAATAGAATAACAATAATTGGTATTAATAGATCTGTTACGTGCTAAGTTTATTGTTTGGATTTTATGTGATAAGTGAGATTTGAGAGGCTTTTACCTGATATTATGGAGGTTTTTACCATTAAACGACAATTAGTTTACTGTTAAATGGTAGCTGAAACTTGTTTTTTGAAAAATCAATAGTGGTTTGCATGAATGAGACTTGTTTCAGGCTCAAATCTCACACTATATGTAGCCTATTAGGTAAAAATAGAATAACAATAATTGGTATTAACAGATATGTTACGTGGTAAGTTTATTGTGTACATATATTTAATTCTATGATAAAAGTATTATTGAATGGTTAAGATGTATGTTTATTTAGTTTTGTATGTAAAACACTTCATATTTATGTTATTTTGGTAATACAATTTTTTGTTTGGCTAACAAAGTTATAAATGTACATGTAATTGTTCAATATTTCATTTAGATGCTAATTTTGATTTTTGAAATTTAAATGTGCTATAGTTTAAGGTACTTTCAACAATTCTATGAAAAGAGTTGAAAATTAAATGTACTATAACTTATCAATATCAACAATCATTTTCAAAGATATCTAACACAATTGACACAAAAAGTATTAACTATAAGGAAAACTTCAAAATTTTCTTTTAAGACATGTATCTGTTAATTAGTACTACAGTTTTTCAAAATAATGAATACATTATTGTAATTGCCATTCAATTGTACACCAATTTTTATGGCATGGCATGATATAATTATTTTTTTTATAAATGATGCACTCTCTCGCAATGTTGGGCTCATTCCTTTAACCATTTTCCACCCCTGCTTACACATACTTCCACACATCTCATCTTATCCTATCCATATATACACTTAATCTAATACAATCACTGTTTATTACACTTGTTGTTAGACTCATAGGTATTTGTACCTTCTCA
Source organism: Sequoia sempervirens (assembly GCA_007258455.2). Lineage (NCBI taxonomy): Eukaryota > Viridiplantae > Streptophyta > Pinopsida > Cupressales > Cupressaceae > Sequoia > Sequoia sempervirens. The sequence continues at coordinate 89,128 of VDFB02330763.1, forward strand.
TGTTGTTTGATATAGATTTTGATACTAATAGTTTACTTTATCAATAATATTTTGTATTGACATTGTGACATATGATGGTATGTTTTGCATAAATCTACTATGAATTAATGTTCAAACCTATAGTTATATTTTAGATTTTTTAGATTTTTTATATATGCATATATTGATTAGTGATTATATTATCTAGTTCAACATTATGATCATTATGATTATTTTGTTAACATCTATGACATCTATATAATTTTAGCTTTAGATGATTTCAATTAGATATAGTTTAAATTGGATTTTTTATTATATCACATTGATTTTTTATAATGTGCTTCAAATATTATTATGTTGTGCAGACATGGTTGATATTTTAATTGAGTTTATAGGTACAAGTTTCCTCAATAGTGGTTGGTTGGAGATAGTCAATGTGGCATAGAAAAATGCACACTTCTTACTTGACATGGGAATAATTCATGATAAATTGGACTTAATGAGGCCTTGATTTAATGTTGTGAGGTGTTTTATGCATCCACACTAGGTATTGGACCCTTGAAAAGGCATTTATCGATGTCTTGTGAAGGTGTTGTAAAATAATTTCACACTTTTCTAGACTTAATGAACCCATCTCCCCTTAATTCAACATTATAAAATGTATTTAATTGCATCAATCTAGAAGACTTGTAAAATAAACTTAATGTTAATCTAGTGTTGTAATGTGTTTTACACATTCACATTGGATGTTGTGCCCTCCTAGGCTATGTGGACCTCATTTTAGTGTTGTAAACTGTATTTAAGATCACACTTTCACATTTAATTTTGTGTCTCAAGCCCCAATTACTCTTTACATCATCACTAATAGGCCCCTATAACCCAATATTGTGCATCTCGAGGCAATACATGATGAAATACCTGACAAAGTCATCATATATAAACCTTATTTCCTTACTTCCTAGCATCCTAGTTGGCAAATGGGCCCCTTTGGGACTAATTCGCCATTTGTGGAAAATTAGTCCCTGCCAGGTGGGACTGATTTTCCCAAGGTGAAGAATGAGTCCCATTTGGGCCATTTTTGACTTTTGAGCGGGAAATTTTGGAATTTAAGTTTTCTTTTTCTTCATGTCGGCCTTAGGGATCCAATTAATAGGTAAATAAGGTGAATTTCCTATAAAATGAAGTCTCTAAACACTAATTTACATCTCTCAACTCATTCACACATCTCTCATCATTTATTCATCATCTATCTTCTCTATCAAGTCAAGCAAGTTAGGGTTTTTACATTCTAAGTCATCAAGATAAATTCCAAGGACATTCAAAGGTAGATTCTTCATGTCTTGTTGAAAAAATTCAAGATCAAACATCATGGAAAGGTAATAACTTCATTATTTCATGCTTCATTACATTCTTTCATCATTTTGGTTTAATTACCTACAAAGGGGTTTGACCAAGGCAAAGCCCCATGCCTTAACATCCAACATTTCTCTTTCTCTTCTTGTGTGTTTGCGGATTTAGGCATCTTGGAAGCTTGGAAATCATTAAGAATAAATTTTCAAAGTTGTTTAAATATTCACTTCATTTTCTAAGGAAAAATATCAACAAAAAGTCACTTTCAGGCTTGGAAATCAGACTTTTGAAGGCAGACCCCTGTCAAGAACCGGAGAGAAAATTGAAGACTTCAGTTTCCACTTTTGGATTTTCTAAAATTCAAAAGTGGAATCATTCACCATGGGTGGAAAATGAGTCCCACTTCCAAGCTTGATTTTGATTTTCTACAGTTTTGGATACTCATTTGTTTGAAATAGGCTCCATAATAGTTTCTTAGATCTGGGACTAATTCGCCCAAAATGGCGAATGAGTCCCACCAGGCCTAAAAATCAAGATACAAAACATTCGATAAATTATTTCCAGTCTCCATCAAGATCTTAGGTGCACATTTTCAGTTTCATCCATTTTTGTTGCAATTTGTATTCATTTCTAGGTGTTTTTGCATTACACAATGTGTTTTCAAACAACTAGCATTTCTTTAGTTTTCATTCAATAGTCAATATCTTTGTTTAGTTTTTTGCATTTATATCATCTCATCTAGGCACATCTCATTCATATTTCCATTGTACTTGCATTAATCTTGAGTGAACCACCTAGATTTTGGTGTGGGATTTATCTCTTTCCTTTAGGTGAAAGACCCTAATTGAGCAAAAGAGATAGCATTTCACACTCTTAAAATCTATGGTTCAGTCAACATGGGTAAAAATGTTATACATAACTCTTTATCTCACTTTATTCATGTTGTGGGATGAACCATTTGAAACCTTGAAGAAAATTGGTTGATTCTATATTCTTTTGCAATGAATACGATTGTAAAATCTATGGTTAACTTGCAAAAGGTTTATTTATCCCTCCTTGCACTTGTATTTATTTAATTTTATAATTTTTGCTAGAGTGTGTAGAGTATGTATCATGTTTGAGTTGAAATTGATTGTCAAATTATGGTTTAGTGAAGAAGGTCATGTGAATTTTTATATTGAATGTTACAATTGGAAATTTAGAGAGGTTAATTGATTCACTAAAATAGTATGCATTAGTTATTGAATTAAAGAGTTTTTATGCATAAGTTTTCAAAATTCATTTTTCAAAACATATTAATGTTTAATTATGTAACTAAAATATCTAAACTGAAAGTATTCACTCCAAAATATCTAAAGTAGATATAAGATGTTTGAAATTTGAAAGGGGGGGAAAGTTGCTAAAGGGCTTTAGAGGAATTTTTGAACCAAAAGAGAAAATGAGATTCATTTTGAAAAATATTTTTATTTTCATGTTTTGGAGTGTCTCTCCTTTCCATATCCTTTGTTATGCGAGCCCTCTATTTGGAAAATATTGTTTGGAGTTTTCTTATAGATTAGAGAGCTTTGGTTGGATCTTGAAGAAGTTGGTAAGTGGTTATGTGTAAATTATCTTCATGAAATATCATCTCCATCTTTGAGGGTTTACTCTATTGAAGGCATTCTCCTCTTTTAAATTTTATGCTTATATTTAAATAGATTCATGTTTTTTACATCCATTATATTAGGTGGTTGGTATATGTATCACTTCGCTGGATTTGGATTTGGTTTAAGATTTTTAAATGGCTTTTTGGATGTAATTTAATAGGTTTTCATTTATGAAAATGGAAAAATAGTAGAAAAAAGTATGGAATTCTTTTAAGAAACATTTATGTGATTTGAAAAGAGTAATACATTCATTATTAGGCTCTAACCAATATTCTTCATTTTGATTTTTTTTAAAATTTTTAAAAATATTCAAATTCATCAATGGTGTTTTTCAAAATTTGCATAGATCTTAACTTTGTGAAAAAAGTAAAATTAAATTTTAGAATGTGTAAAACCGTTTCTTTTATGGGATGATATTCTACCTATAATTTTTTATTTTAAATCTTTTAGATTTGAGTGCCATAATTTATCACCTTATTTTCTATGTGATGGTATTTTGATCATTTTGGACCCTTTTTTTATTAGTACAAGCTCTACAGGTAGGGGTAGAGTGGAATACTTTCACCATTCAAAATTAGAATGAAATCCATGGGAAGAGATTTAAAAGGAGACACTTATAGTGTTTAATATTTCACTTGATTATATACACCTAAAATTGACACATCATTATTTCAACTAATCACCTGACCATTTCCTCTAGAGAATTAATTGAAAAAATCTCTATTTATATAACTAATTATCAAATTTTCATCCCATTATCAATTAAACAATACTACATTATTTAATTAGTAAAATCACTATTTATTAATTGTTCATCTAGACTTTTTCCTAGTCTTTAATTATTAATTATCCTTCTTCTATAGTCTACCTTAGATAAATAAATAAAATTATTTATCTAACCCCTTATCCTCACCATAAAAATGAAATCTAAAGAACCACTAATTTGTGCTTCAAACCCTTACATAAATACTTTGCTTATGAGCATAACATGAGATCTAACATAAATTTTATAGAAAATGAAAGAGTCATTAAATCACATGATCCAAATATTTGCAAGTTTGAGTTAAGACAACATAGAAGTTGTAAATAAAGAATGATCAATTGTCAAAGATATGCCTAACAATAAGAATGATACAAAGGACGAGTTTTTATGTCAATAGAGAATAAAACACATGATAAAGGCCAAATAGGCATATTCCAATATTATTCTTCTTTGTATTTACTTTATTATCAGAGAATAATACAAAATACTAAGGTCGGGATCAAGACATAATCCAGAAAACTAATAAAAAATATTACAAGATTATGACAAAACAATTAGTTAATTGATTTGTTACACTTCCTAACTACTACTTGCTTACTAACTTTTTTCTATTTGTAACTATTGCTTTTAAACACTATTGCTGAGAAAAGGCTTGAAAATTCCCTTTTATAGAACAAGGGAAGCAAACAAGAATAGAGCACTCTCCACTTCCACAAAACATATAAGAAAAAAAAATGGTGGCATTAAATCCACTACCCTAAAATCCTATTCCAAAATCAGATTTTTGTCAAACAAATCCACTAAATAATAAAGTCTAAGCTACTTGATTACCAATTGAAACACAACTCAAACCATTTGATCCAATTCTCTTCATTAAAAGATGTGAAAATCGTTGAGTTGGAGTTTAGTGAGTAGTGGAAAAGAACCTCCTTAGCAGGTGCATTTTTGTAGGAGATGCTAAAATGCATACTGTACAGGCCTTTTAAAGGTTTGAGAAATGAGATGGGTGAAAAACTACTTGATACGAGAAAACTACCTAAGTAATTATCCCTAAGTTAAAAACTTAACACTAACACCCCCCCTTAAGTGCAAACTTAGGGATATTATTATGCAAAATGAAATACAAGACAGGTCCTAGCTACAAGGCAATGTTAGGTACCCATGCACAAATGCTATGCAATGCAATCTATCACAACTAGAGAAAAGGAGAAAAACCTTGTGGGAGAAAAATCCTCTCCAAAAGAGATAAAAAAGGATAAAAAAGTGAAAGGAGGAGGACTTTACAAGATCCCCCAAGGACAACTCCCATCACCGATCTCAACAAAATACAAAAGGAGAGAGACTAGATGTAGCCCCCCCATAGAAAAGAGTAGAAATGTTGAAGATCCCCCCTATGATGAAGATACTCTTGTGCTGATCCCATAAGTCTAAAGAATATCCAATGTCTGCAAACAACAAGACTCCCTTTAGGGAGAAACAACCACTAATGCAAGCGAAACTCCAACTCTGAAACAAGAGAAGGGAGAGAAAGAATCAACATGAAAGATTCCTATGAAAATTGTCTCGGTGCCTCTACGTCACCAAATGGCACATCATGATCAGGTGCAACCTCAACTGAAGGTGGATCAACAAGACCATGTGGAAAATTTGAAGCAAAATTATCCAAAGACATAGATGGTGTGACATTAGTGTAGATACTATCATAAAAAAGAAGGAATATACCCTCAAATGCATCATCTAAATCATAAATGTGAGATTCACAAAACAACTCCACAAGACCTATCAAGTGACTATCCCACAAAGAATGATATAAAGGAACAAAAACATCCTATTGTGCTAAAGAACCAACCTATGAAGCAATAGGAGATGAATCAACATAGGTATGAAGAACTCCAAAGTTCAAATGACCAATCTCTCCCGAAGAATTGCTATCAAAACTAGCAAGAGGGGTGCAAGGCTCATAATCATCATCATCAACAAAATGAGAAAAGGCATAGAGACGAGACTCATGATCAACTTCACCAATTAAAATGAATTTTCCAGTATCAACCTCTCTAATGAAAACAAAATCTATAGTGAACTCTACAGTCTTAGGTACCTCACCATCAGTAACCTGATAGATGGAAAGTAGATTTGTGTGCAAAATAGGAATACACAATACATCTCTGAAACAACCATCACCAATCTCAACATTGGCTATCCTTGCAACATCCAAAAACTTACTATCTCCCAAAAAAATCTTAGAAGTATCAGTAGGATGAAGACCCAAAAAAGGATACGAAGTAAAACCCATGCGATGAGATGCTCTTGAATCCAAAAACCATCTTTCATGACTAGAATGAACTACAGAAGTTAGGTCAATGCATGTCCTTTGAGTTTATCTTCTTTATCTTTCATTCCATTTACAAATCTTGCATTCCTTGACAATGTAGGTTTGGATGAAGGTGAAGGTGATGCAAATGGAGAGGCTGTAGAAGGAGTCACATATGAGGGCAGTGGAATATTGTTCTTCTAAAGAAGATGTGAGAGCTCATCAATCTTCTTCATATAATAGTGGTGTTCATCATGACCTTTCTTCTTGCAATACACACAACTAAACTTCTCCTTCTTAGGTTTATCCTCTTTTGAAGAGGTGGAGGAATCATTGGACTCTATCTTAGCCTTAGGTTTCTTCTTCCCTTTTCTCTGAGATGCTTGTGCAACTAATGTATGATTCATAGAGACCCCCTCTAATTGGGCAAGCTTGGCTTGCTCCCTTGTCAAATGGTCATAGAATGTCTCAAAAGAAGGAAATTTGAATGCATTTCCCAAAGCATCCATGGTGGAGTAGAAGGTAGAAGGAAAAACTGCAAATGGACCTCTTAGCTTAGACAAAATAAAAAAATGGACTCTTTATTAGTTTTATCCTTCCCACATCCTGCCAATTGTGACCTCACAAATTTGAACTTGACTAGGAAATCATCAATGGAAGGAAATGCATCAGGGGAAAGAGAAGTTAACTCTGCCTCTAGTTGCAAAGCACAAAACTCACTGATTTGACCAAATAGGTTTTTGAACTCATCCCATACCTCCTTGGGTGTATTACACTCAATATGCAAAAGAAGACTATCACAAACATGCAAAGCTCTTAGAACCATAACTTCGTCACACTTGTTTCTATGAGAAATTTTTTCATACTCCTTGGTAAAAGTGGGTTGTTTATCATTCAATGTAGATTACAAACCCTTAGATTGGAGCAACCTATGTATTTTAATCTTCTAGGTATGATAGTTATGGGGGGTTAAAATTTCAACTGAATCAAGAGTAGCAATGACAACAATTTGTACCAAAATCAAGCCAAATACACCAAACAAATACAACTAAAACCTCCAAAAAAAATCAACCAATGTAGCCTCTTGAGATTTATTTTTCCAACATAAAAAAAAATCACTTAGGAATTAAAAAATACTGAATAACTGGGATGCAAAACTATCTTTTTAGTGGGAATTGATTCATTCCCCTAACCTAGGAACATGAATACCAAAAATTAAGCCCAACCGTAACAGTGTGGTATGGACCCCACCTCCAATGGGTGTGGTAAAACTCAATTTCAACAGGGCTTCTAGAGGGAACCCAGGTGCATTTGGTGTTGGTTGTGTAACGAGGAACCATATAGACAAAATTATTAGCACCCTCACATTAAATTTTCAGATGGAACAAATAATAGTGATGAGACACAAGCATTACTTGTAGGTTTGAAATTGGAAAAGTTAGTAGGCATCAAACATATAGGATTGAGGGGGATTCTATGATCATAATCAATGCATGTAAGGAAACAAACTTAGTTAGTTGGTTGTTAAGTTGCATACTAAAAAAAGGATGCAAAATGTTGCAAGATTTTGATTCTTACTAGATTACACATTGTTATAGAGAGGGTAATAAAGTAGCAGATATGTTGACCAATATTACTTGTGACCTAGAAGTTGGGGTATTGCAAATTCACCAAATGAATTTTGCTAACTATCTTGCCCTGATGCATTTGGCCAACATTAAATTGCATCCCATAAAGGGTGAATTAAGCTAACATCATTAATTTTTTAAGTGTGGAGGGCTCGTGGTACTAAGTTTTGTTAGTAGTGTTTATGTCCATCTTCCTTTACTATTCTCAACATGATGCAAGAATCATACTTTAACCATCGTAGGTAATGTTGGTTACCAACATCATTATGTTGCTTTAGTAGCTATCACTTCACATTTGTAAAAATTCGACCCCAACATGGATTATCATACTCTAAGCATCACGGGCTGTGTTGGTTACCAACATCAACTAGTTGCTTTTGTAGCTATCATTTTTCCTTTGTAGAAACTCGACCAAAAGAGGTCTCCATGCAAGCACTGAGTCCTTGTACAAAATTATTAGTGTCTCATGACTCATCTATTCATAATTCTTGTAAATTTCTCATAGATATATGTTTCCCCAAAGTCACAATACTAAACATCTGAATTAGCCTCCATCTCCAATTTCTATGTGACCTTGGTTGGGTATTTGCTTCCATTTGTGGGTCTTTGTTGGTAAAGTTTGATCTTATCAAAGTTGTACATTTCCTATTATGCCCAGAGGCCTAAATGTATAGTGAAAAGCCTTGAGGTGCCACGTGGTGTATTTGTGTGCCATTTATAAAAGGTGAGTGGTTGTTGGTTATATAAAGCACCCACCCCACACCAATGCTACATGAAAAATTGGTGCATTCCAACGATGCTCTTAAATATTGAAAGTAACATCTGATGTGTGATTGGCCGAGATCACTGTCATGGTGTTAGTAATTTTCTCTCGCTCGTGGGTCTCTATTCGTATAATTTTGGAGCTTTCCAAAAATAAGTGGTGTCCCACCTAGCTAGGAGGGTATAGTTTATTGTGGGAAGTGTTAAGGTGCCACATGGCGGCTTCACATGCCATAAAAAAAGTAAGTGATGTCTTCTATTTGATTAAGCAATCACTTCCGCATCAAGCCAAATGTCATGCTAGTATAGACCACAAAAGCTTCTAAGTATTGCAAGCAATTGATGTTGCATGATTGGCTAGGACTTTTGGTGGGTCCACCACTAGGTAAAAAGGAGGAGGATGCAAGGTGCGCCATTGCATTCTCTAAACGAGAAATGATCATTAATGGCCAACCTAGTAGCTTTCAAGATTTTAGCATGGCTAAAAGTTGGCGCTAAACTTAGACAACGCCCCCACTACCTTTACACATAAACATGTGGCACCATTTCACTCCCTCGGGTTCCTTTCCAAAGCATTGGTTGCTTTGATTTTCAAATACTTGACAAGTTTCTATGTTGGCATCGAGTTATATGATTCTCATATAGAAGCATAAATTGGTGTATTTCATACACTATGGTTAATTGGAAGTGCATTTATTAACACTATTTAATCTGATGAGATCACTAATTGGAAACTCTTAGTACAACAAATCTTTTGGATGTAAATTGGCACATGCTGCGTCAGATTGTTAGTCATTTCCTCTTGCTTGAAGTGTGGGAGGATATGTTAGCATAGTTTAGTGCGGTATTACATTATTGATCTTGTTGATAAAACTACCACTATAGTTACATTTCGATTATAGTTATACCAGCTGTAATCTCCTTATATATGTTATTGTTGAGCATTGATTAATATATGAAGAACCACAATATTCAGATCCTCCTTTTTGGCCAACATTTGGTATCAGAGAAGACATTTTTCTAGATGAAAATGGTGTGAAGACTGGAGTGATGTAGTGGTTTTATCATTACGTGCAGAGGAGATAATCATGGAGATATCCATTATCATCGTGCTGGACTGGACAAGCATAATTTAAACAGAGGTTTGAAATAATATTACATTGATTAGTTATTAATATTTGTTATGTAGAGCAATGGTTATGCAGTTTGCACCTACATCTCTCGTATTTCTCCTTTATGTATCGTTCACAGTGACATGATCAATGAAACATTTTGGATGGTGGCATCATAATTTCTAAGAATAGTTTTTAATCTTGGGTGGCAATGATCTTTGATAAATACAAGCATTGCACAAAATGAAACTGATCTAGAAAATTGATGTGAGAGTCTTCTCAGAGTTCAGTAATTTGCAGACATAGTATTAGTAAATTTCCTAAATAGCGCAACTGGTTTCCAGAGGAGATGTGAGGCCAATAGGTGCAGTTTGTAGGTGATTTGTTAAGAGCTATGTAAAGTGCATTTTTCAGTTCTAATGGCGTGTATAATCGAATAAGGTGTGCATGTACCTGCACATTAGAGAAAAATATAAAAGCATAGACAAGGTTTGTGGAAGAGATTTGGTGAAAGATGTTATTGTATTTCATCTAGTATTTCATTATTGTCCCTTGTTTGAATACAATTAATATCATTCTATTGGGTATAGATTTGTGTTCCAGAGGTAGGTTTTCAATAACCACTGTTTGAAAATCACCACATATGTTTGTTTTCTCAGATTTTAGGGCCGTCAACTTGTTATTGATTGTGCTCTTCCATTTGAAAGTAAACCATTATCACTTGTATGATTCAAGGGTGTTGTAGGGTTTCATTTAAACAAGGAGGTGATACACTAGTGTGAATGCAAATATGGTGCATTTGGTGGTAAAATTAAATTAGTCTATCTTCAAAATTATTGTTCCTTGTCTTGAGAGTAATATTGAAATAAGTTTGCACATGGCGAAATGTCAATTTTGATTCATCCATTTAAGAGTAGGATAATCATTCATTTGCAATACATATTAGTTGTGCAGTGTAGAAAAATGTATCCCTTTACATTTTCACACTTGTTTGGGCCCTCCTTGTGGATTTTGGCTTAATGTTGCCTTGATTTAGTGTTGTAATGTGGATGACACATTCACATTAGGTATTGGGCCCTTGTGAACTAATGGATTTTAATGGTACCTTGCTAAAGTGTTGTAACTCACTTTCACAATTTCCTAGGGTTTTATCAAATAATTAAACATAATAAACCTATTTTTAATCAAAACCAACTTTAATCTTGCCTTATTTTTAACACACTTTCACATTTCTCTAGGCTTGTCATAAATAATTGGGCTTTCTTATGCTTTAATTGGCCTTATTTTTCATCCACAAGCCTCATTTATTTCATATTTTCGAGGATAATCCTAACACCAATCATTGACCAATCATAATTCAGGTGTTCCTGGCTTATGTGGCCCATATTTAGTGTTTGGGACTCATTCGCCACCTTGGGTGAATGGATCCCACCTAGATCTTTTGGCCTTGAACCGAATTTCATACATTTCTAAGCACTATTGGTTTTTTGTCCCATACATTATGTCTAATTGGAATCATTCACCACCTTGGTCAAATGAGTCTTGTGTGGCCCAAAATCAAATTTAATTCAAATTTTTGGCTAGATTTTATTCTCCTAAATCTGATGTCGGCTTGTAGTGTTGTAATTTCAGGAATTCTTGCATAATTGAGTATAAATACAAAGTTCATTCACTCATTTTATCATATCAAGCAATCAAGTGACCTAGCATTGAATAGAGTTCACAAGAACATTTAAGGGCATATTATCAAGCATTTTAGAGTAGCATTCAAGTGCCAATTATCATGCCAAAGATTTCATATATATCATGTTTGTTATTATGCTAACAATTGTGATGTAGGGTTTATGATTCAAGCAAGATCAACATTATTCAAGCAAGAGTCAAGAACCACATCCATTGGAACCTTTCAAGCATATTTGCAACACCTTATTGCTAGGGTTTGGTCTAGGCTGCAAATTTCATAAGGAGCAAGATTGGAGAAAAGTTGCAAATCATTCAAAGTTGTCAAAATTGTCATCAAGCCTTGTAGAACCTTGGAGATCACCTACAGGTTACAAGTCAGAGAGTCAGATCCAGAAATAAGTTAGGAGGGACAGAGCAGACAAAGAAGAGTAGGATCAACCTTTGAAGTTGCTAAAAAGACCAACTAGACTATTCACCACTTCTAGCGAATGAGTCCTAGTTCCAATCAATTTTTAGGATTTTGCAGATTTTTGTTCTTGCACAGTTTCCCAGAAACTAGACTGATTCTCCTAGCTTGGTGAATGAGTCCCAATCAGCCTTGACAGTAGATTTTCTAGAATTTCAGATGCCCATTTTGTCTTCTCTGGATTCCTAGGTGCACACTTTCTATTTTACAATCTTTTGTGTTGTTTTGTTCAGTTTTCTAGGTCATTTAGTGTTAGTTTGCATTCAATTAGGGTTGTGCATTTCATTTTGCATGTCATTGGATTTTCCAAGTTAAAACTTGGTGGTGAACCCCTCATTAGATTATTCAAGTTCCCCTAGGACAACCCTCTTGCAAGATCTCTTTCTCTTTTGCATTGAGATCTCAAGGGATTGTTTTTGAGTGAAAGTTAGTGAAAATTGCCCCTTTTAGGTACACAAACCCTAAAGGTGGGAGAGACCAATTTTCCACCTATCATTTTGGTGAACCTATATTTAGCACATCATAATTCTAATTTGGAGTGCATTTACATATTAGATTTAGCTTGTATTAACATTGCATTAGGATTTGCATTGGTTAATTTGCATTCTAGGGTTTCAAATTTTGCATTAGTGAAAGTTCATTTAACTTGCATTTTTTCATCCAATTTCATTGAAAAATAGTCAAAATTTGCATTTGCATCTCACATACAAACTAGAAAATAGAAAAAGCATAAAATTCAATTCAAAAATGATGAAAATTTTCAAAAAAGTCATCATTGGGACTCATTCGCCAACTTGGGAAAATTAGTCCCTTTGCATATTTTGCACTACATTTTCTTTCATTTATAGTTTAAATTCTGAGTTTTTGTTTGCTATTACTGTCTTTCTATTTTAGTTTTCAGAACTTCTGTTTTAAGCATTTCATTATTCTTAGCTTACATTGCATTTGCATTCACCTTTTATTTTGTAGCCTTTATATGAGTGTTTGGTGTCCTATTAGTAAAACTGTAGTGAGATGAAGTTTGAGACTCATGTCATCCCACTATAGCATAATTGTTGTGGATCTTGGGTTGTCTAGCTCTTTCACTCCTAGTATTGACATTAGTACACTAGGCATGGACAACACCTCTAACAACTCTTTGCCTTCAAGTAACATGCCAGTTGAAACAAGGAATGACAGTGTCCTGCAAGAAAACATAATTCACATTCATGAGGAGCTAGCACACCTACACCATCATGTGCAAAATGACAACATTTCAACCACTTCCATCCCTACAATAGATAACATTCACCACATGCTTGAAAGTGAAGAAGGGCTTGACTTTGTGAAAAACATAGTTCAAATATTTGGAAAGCATCTGACCCCAACCACTAGTTGTCCTTTACCAACAAGCAATGTTACAAGTCAAAGAGGAACTCAAATTCATCCTCCCACAATAATTTCCTCAATACCTTCCTATACCAACCCTCAAGTCACAACAACAATGCAACAAGTTAGTAATGTGATTCGTTCCTTGGGTATTCTTGCTAGCATCCCTAGTTCCTATGTGACATCACATATTATATCTCCTACCACTTTACCACCTATAGGAATTCCATTCACTTGTCCTACAAACACATACACTCCTTCCCCACTTTCACTTCCATATCATAACACAAAAAATGACCCTCTCATAGCCCAACTCTTCCAAACTATTTCATCCCTTCAAAAAAAAATTTCCACCATAAACCAAAATCAAGATGGTCCACCTACATATTATGTCAAAAGCAATCCATTTTCCTTGGAGATATTGTGAACATCGATGCCACAAGGTGTAGAGGTGCCTAGATTTGAGAGATATAGAGGGAAGGGAGATCCTTCTAACCATCTTAATACCTATACTACCTTATTTCTAGGGACTTTGTCCTTGATGATAAACTGTTGGTAAAGCTTTTTCCTAGATCTTTGAAAGATATTGCCTTGGAATGGTTTTCTTCTTTACTGAATAACTCAATTCATTCATTCAATGAACTTGTTGATGCATTTGTAAACCATTTCCAAGTGCTTATGAATCCCAAGATGACCTTGGAAGATTTTATGAGATGTAAGCAAAATAGGAAGAAAAGATAACTGATTTTATCTCACACTATCAATTTCTTTATTCCCACATCAATGTCATGGTCCCTGACCCCCACCTCAAAAGATGTTCATAGAAAATTTGCAAATAAATATTCAAGACAATATTACCATGATGAAATTCCCATCCTTTACATGCACTTGTGCACTACCCTTTGTGATTATCAAAATTCGGTTAGTAGTCAAGATACAAGGTCCACTTCTAGCTTAATCGAGAAATCCGAGCCCGCAAACCAAAACTCCCAACCTTTTAGAAAAAAAAAAGGGTTCCTTCAATTTAATCCCCCTCAACAAACAACTCAAAATGTCAATAAGCAAGTAGTTGTTGTTAAAGCCATGGTACCCTTTAGCTAATGAGACCTGAAAAGACAATTCACTCCCTTACTTGATACCCTTCATAACACAATGTCTCACCTTTTAGGACAACAAATGATTACCTTGCCTCCCATCAAAACACCCGACCCTAATAAGACTTTACCCTCGAGCTTTAAAACAAATGCCTATTTCCATTATCATCGACAAAATGGACATGACACAAAACATTGCAAGTGTCTTAAACATCTTGTGTAAGATAGGTCATTGATTCTGACCGTCTTTCCATTGGAGGCGTTAGTGATCAAGGAAATAAGTCTGTTGCCCCTCCTAACCAAAATTTGGAATTTCCACTAACCCAATGCTAAAACATCATATTTCATTTGTCAAAGCTAGTGAAACTACAAAGAATGATGCGATGAATGTGGACACAGATGATGATAATAATGATTATATTCAAAACAATACTATTAATAATAATCCTATAGAGGAAATGGTAGGGGTGATAGACACGATTCATTGTAAGGGCCGAACTAAGAGTCCTCTTGAAATTTCTTTATCCTCTAAGGATATACTTCAACATGCACCCGATGGTCTTCTCTACATAGCTGGTCGTATCTATGACAAGCCCACTAATGGGATACTAATAGATCTTGCCTATGGAGATAATATGATCACCGAGGAATTCTTACTTTTGCATGAGTTCTATCAAGACATATATGATAAACCGAAAGCATGGATCAAGACACACGACAATTTTTCTTGCCCTATGATAGGATGAATCACCTTACCATTGCAAATAAGACCAAAAACATTAGATGGGTGATCCCACAATAGTGGTTTACAATTTTTGGCCAAACTGGACACTGAAATAATTTTTTTTTCTAAATCTTCACTTTCGGGCACCTATAGCACCTAAATCGTGAGGAATTTGAAGATGATACAAACTAGAGTTTTGTGACATTTTCTCTGTAGATTCTAAATATATTTTTTCAAAATTTTTGGAATCAGTTTACACTTCTTTTTCCATCTCCCTCAAAAACTAGTTTTTTTCAGAAAACATCATTTTTAAAAAGTGACACTCACCGTATAACGCATAACATTTTTTCCATGAAGGATAAAATTATAATTCTTTCGAATTTAGATTTGTAACTCTGATATCTAGTCCTTTCACTTGGTTAGATAGTTTTTTATTGAATACTTTTTCTTTAATCAAGTTTCAAAGTCAAACCAATTTCAATTCAGACATAGCGCGATCGTATAATGCGTAACTTTTACTGTATGTATCAAAATTCATTTTTTTTTGTTGGATCAAGGACTTCAATATCTGGTGCACTCATATTTTTCAATTTTTTTTTTGATAATCTACTATTTTTCCACATGTACAGAACAAAGAGCTTGATTTTCAATGAAAAACCTATGTTTAATAAAACTAAAAAAACAAATACATAATAAAACCAAAAAATATCAAAATTATATTCGTTGGATAGCTCGTTCCAAGGACTACCTAATTCTAGTTGGGTTTGTGAAGTCTCCACCATTTTCATCTTCAACCCGAGCTCCAAAGTGCAAAAATTTAGATGTTTTTTGTGTTTGAGGGGGAGAATGAGGGATAAGGGGGGTTTGAACTAACCCCTAGGGGTTCGAGCGAACCACCTTTTAATTTGCATTTCCCTTTGGTATTTGGGCAGGAAATGGGGGGAAAGTATTTAAGTGGGTTTGCTCGAATCGGTAGGTTCATTCAAACCCCTAAAACCAATTTTTTTTCCATGGGCTCATTTTTTGTGAGTTTTCCTTCCTCCATCAAATTGTAAACCACTATTGTGGCTTCACCCAAATGTCACATTCTCCATCATCCCATAGTTAAACTAATTTCGTGTGAAGCTAGGCCACCCTTGGCTTCGCTCTATGAAAGGTGTCCATTCGGTTGTACTTAAATGTTTAAAGTTTCCCTTTGATAATGAAATATTGATTGTACACCATAGTGGATTTAATCCTTTTTCCTCCAAAGAGAATTTTTCCTTAGATTCCTTTTAGCCCGAGCCCATGGAACCTATAAAGCCATGAGAAGACTTCTTTTTCCTTTATTATCAAAAGTTCAAGGCAAAGAAGATAGAAAAATTATCCCTTCGAAACATGTCCCCATCAACATCCAAACCTACTATCCTTGACGAAACTATGATTGAACCTTAAAAAATCCCAAACAACCAATACCAACCTAAGAAAAAACCTTCACCTACATCTTGCAAACGGCCAAGAGACAATGAAAACAACCCTGCCACACCCCCTAGAGTAAAATAGGTATATAAAGTCAAAGATAAATTGGTCGAACAACCTCCCGTGGTTCCTTTTGTTCCTCCCCTTAGGGAAGAAAATAAACCCATAGTTGATCAACTAGCTCCTACACAACTAGAACTTGAAAAAAAAACTAAAAGAAATAAGGTTTCTAGAGAGCGTAGGCGTAGAAATTGTGTCATTGCTCACAGGTTGCATGGAGAATTAAACAAAGAAAATTAAGATCCAAAATTGAATGAAGCAATGCAGGATAACCCTACCCATACCCCAAAACAAAACAACCCAATGCGACAACCACAACAAGAGTTGAACTCTTCCATGAACATTATCCTTCAACCTCCTGTTGTGATTAGCTTGGATGACGATGACGAGGTTGCTAAAATTGATGAAGAGGTGCATAATGAATTGAATACATTGTTTTCCTCTTCCATGAGCTTAGATTCAACAAATCTCCTACAAAGAGTGTTGAACCTAGTACTTCCCCTAGTTTGGCACTTGCTCTTGTCCCTTTGGCTAGTTTCCTAGCTTCGGTAAACAACCAACATGAATGGGAGGTGGATGACCTACTCATAGGTTGACTTGCATGTGCCTTACTAGTCTTTTGCATTATTTCTTTTTCATTTTCTTTTGTGTGATTGCATGTGCATAATGTGATCCCCCATGATGTTTTGTTTGATGTATCTCTCTCTTTGTGACATTCCTCTATTGTACCTTCATTCTTTTCTATGTCGTAATCATTTTTCATTTGTCTTGTGTTTTCCTTTTGGGGATGATGCAAGGTGTTGAGACATTTATGTATCTTCCATGTTGAACCAAAAGCTTTTCTTTATCTTTTCGTTTGTCTTGTTTTTTCCTTTTGGGGATGACACAAGGTGCCAAGACATTCATATCTCTTCCATGTTGACCCAAAAGGCTTTTCTATTTCCTTTCCCTTTTATTTTTCTATTTTTCTCTTTTGTCTTGTGTTTTCCTTTTGGGGATGACACAAGGTGTTGATACATTCGTGTTTCTTCCATGTTGAACCGAAAGGTTTTTCGTTGTTTTCACTCGTTTTGTGTCATTCTTCTAGTTCTATGTGTATTTAGGGAATGATGATAGTTTCAAGCTCTCTAAAATCATTGCAACAAAGATCATACTAACCCCAAATTCATAGATCCCTATGTGTTTGGTGTTTTCATTTTGGGGGCAACCCATCTCTTTTATTTTTCTCTTACATGATGTAGCTTTACTTGGAAACACATGACTTGGCATAGGGCTTTCCAAGTTGGCTCTCATGTCTTCTCTATTTGCATTTTTCATTTGCTACTCTAAAGTAATTTCTCATAGTACGGTGTTTAGCAATTTCTTTAAAGTGGGGGAATACATTGTTATTTTTTTTTTGCACTTTTCTTCATCCTTGGTACAGTGTTCTTACTTCATATGATGCGTTTGTTTCTTTGTGGATGATATGGGGTGTAATGTCCTTTAGGAGTGTGATCTATCTTAGCATATTACATTACTCTTAGTGGCTTGATGCGACACATTATTCTTTGATTGGTCCTCTCTTGGAGACATCAGAAATAATGTTCCCTAAGTTAAAGACCTCACATGAACTAAGCAAGACTCCTTTGAACATTCTTTGCATTTTTCCATTTTGTATTTTTTGTATGGCCACCTTGCATAATGCAACTTGCATGCCTATAGAGCCATCTTGTTTGTTCATGAGCTCCAAGCATACAAAGTTTTTCTTGCCTCATGAAGCTCAAAAATCATTTTTGCATGGTACCTTATTAAAGTTATTAGGGGGTATATCTTTGGTATGGTTTGAGTGGGAAGCTTGAATGAGGCATGAATTTCTCCATAGCCACTCCCATGTGTGTGTGAGTGCATACCAGCCATGAGTGTATGTTTATCACCTTTTAGGACCTCTCACCCAGTGGACAACCAAGAGTTATGTTACCTCAGAGTGAGTATGCTTTTTTTTGGACAAACAACCTAGATCTGATTCACATCGAGATGGAAAAATGGTCGAAGCTTGATCCAATTCTCTTTTATATTTTACCTTTCTCATCTTTGATAGTGTATGAGCTTGTTCTTTGTTGCTTTTCTTTACATCATTCTAATGTTTGTTCTTTTGTGCCTATGTCGGTTTGCCATGAGATCTTGATCCTGGGGGCTTGATCACCCCTCTTGATCGTTGTCATCTCATCTTACTATCATTGGTACATTTGAACCCATCTTGATGTGTGATTGTCTACTTTAGTGTGAGTTTGAAGCAAGTTCCTCCTCTCACTAAAGTGGGGGCTAAATGTAGTGTAGTAAAATCTATCCCTTAACATTTTCATAGTTGTTTGGGCCCTCCTTGTGTATTTTGGCTTAATGTTGCCTTGATTTAGTTTTGTAATATGGATGATACATTTGAATTAGGTCTTGGGCCCTTGTGAACTAATGGATTTTAATTGTACCTTGCTAAAGTGTTGTAACTCACTTTCACACTTTCCCAGGGTTTTATCAAATAATTAAACATAATAAACCCATTTTTAATCACAATAAACTTTAATCTTTCCTTATTTGGAGTGTTGTAAAGTGTTTTAACACACTTTCACATTTATCTAGGCTTTCCATTAATAATTGGGCTTTCTTATGCTTTAATTGGCCCTATTTCACATCCATAATTCTCATTTATTGCATCTTTTCGAGGATAATCTCGACACCAATCATTGACGAATCATAATTCAGGTGTTCATGGTTTGTGTGGCCCAAATTTAGTGTTTGGGACTCATTCACCACCTTGGGTGAATGAGTCCCACTTGGATCTTTTGGCCTCAAACCAAATTTCACACATTTCTAAGCACTTTTGGTTTTTGGTCCCATACATTATGTCTGATGGGACTCATTCATCACCTTGGGCGAATGAGTCCTATGTGGTCCAAAATAAAATTTAATTCAAGTTTATGGTGGGATTTTATTCACATAGATTTGATGTTGGCTTGTAGTGTTTTAATTTTGGGAATTCTTGCATAAGTGAGTATAAATACAAGGTTCATTCACTCATTTTATCATATCAAGCAATCAAGTGACCTAGTATTCAAGAGAGTTCACAAGAGCATTTGAGCCTTCACAAGAGCATTTAAGGGAAGATTATCAAGCATTTTAGAGCAATATTCAAGTGCCAATTATCATGTCAAAGATTTCATATATATCATATTTTTTTATTGTGCTAACATTTGTGATGTAGGGTTTATGATTCAAGCAAGTCTTTCAAGCAAGATAAATGTCATTCAAGAAAGAGTCAAGAACCACATCCATTGCAGCCATTTCAAGCATATTTGCAACACCTTATTGCTAGGGTTTGGTCTAGGTTGAAGATTTCATAAGGAGCATGATTGGAGAAAAGTTGTAAATAATTCAAAGTTGTCAAAATTGTCATCAAGCCTTGGAGAACCTTGGAGATCACCTATAGGTTGCAAATTGGAGAGTCAGATTCAGAAATTAGTTAGGAAGGATAGAGCAGATAGAGAAGAGTAGGATTAGCCTTTGAAGTTGTAGAAAAGCCCAACTAGACTGATTCACCACTTCTGCTGAATGAGTCCCAATTCTAGTCAATTTTTAGGATTTTGCATCTTTGGATACCCTTTTGGAAAATTTTTGTTCTTGCACAGTTTGCCAGAAACTGGAATGATTCGCCCAACTTGGCAAATGAGTCCCAATTTTCCTTGACAATAGAATTTCTAGAATTCCAAACCTCCATTCTATCTTTGTCAGATTCCTAGGTGCACACTTTATGTTTTATAGTCTTTTGTGTTGGTTTTTCACTTTTCTAGGTCATTTAGTGTTAGTTTGCATTCATTTAGGGTTTTGCATTTCATTTTGCATGTCACTATCTTTTCCAAGTTTAAACTTGGTGGTGAACCCCTCATTAGATTATTCAGCCCCTAAGACATCCCTCTTGCAAGATCTCTTTCTCTTTTGCATTGAGATCTCAAGGGTTTGTTCTTGAGTGAAAGTTAGTGAAAATTTCCCCTTTTAGGTACATAAACCCTAAAGGTGGGAGAGATCAATTTTCCACTTTTCAAGTTGTAACTTAGAGGTAAGTTTCTTTGCAAAAGAAGGCGCAACTCCAATTACTCTTATGGGAATTGTAAGACATCAAACAATTGATATGTACTCCTTGAGTTATGCCAATCAAGTAATCTATCTTCTTACTACCAATTCTTGGAAAAGTGCATTTCAAAACATTACAACAATTGCTCAGTATCTTATAGATGTGTTTATCAATGTTTCCCATGCATCTTCAAATAATTATGCTTGGACTTTTGGGGACATCTTTGCTATTCCTGATGAGGCCTCCAAAGAATCGTCTACGATATTAAATGGATAAAGTGTAACAAGATCATATTGGAGGTTGGTGGCACCAGAGGATGGAGGAATTTCCATCATCTCAAGTTAGCTTCTCGCTTTGAGATGATGCTATGTATGAGAAGTGTTTTTGGATTTATTTTATTTTCTTTGTTATTGCTGATAGATTTCAAGATCATGTATTTTGAAGTTTTCTTTTTGGAGACATGTAAGGGGTTTGGTGATGAGCTCAGTATGGTTTTTTTCCCAGATAGTTCACGAGACTGTGACCAAGGATTACACCTTTATGAGGGTCGAGGAGACAACCTATCGAGGGTGGTTGTACATTAATTACGGTTGGGAACCAAGGGTTATACCTTTATGAGGATTGAGGAGACAACTCGTCGAGGGTGGTTTTCCACTAACTATGGTCTATGGTTTGGGAGTTCATGGAGGAAGAACTCGAAAATTCAGCTCAAAGCTTCTGGAGGAGTTTCATCTGATTTAGGATTTGTTTCTTCAAAAGAATTTTTTTCCCATGAATGTATACATATTTTGTAGTCAACAAGTTTTGTCTTGTAAGCCTTAAGGGGGGGTCCCTTAGCAAGGTTATTTTGTGGTTTTAGGAACAACGTAATAAGGGGGGAATAATAGCATAATAAAGTGTGATATTACATTATTGATCTTGTTGATCAAACTACCACTGTAGTTACGTTTCAATTATAGTTATACCAATTGTAATATCTCCTTATATATGCTATTGTTGAGCACTAATTAATATTTTAAGAACCACAATATTCAAATCCTCCTTTTTGTCCAACATGATAGGGAGGTTCACTCTATTTACAATGGAAGGGTAGTACCTTTTTTATTCTTCTCTTAATTGGTTAGAGTACATGTTGATAATGGACAATCCTATCCATCTCATAAGCTTGCCCTTCCATATGGCCTTCATAGGAGCTATAATAGACTAATGATTGAAAGTGGGACTTAAAAGTGGTTAAGATGATACTTGGCACCAATTTCATAAGGGATGATGAGAGATACAGGGTAAAAATAGATATTACATCATGATTTGTGGCTTCCCTCCTAGATTTAGGAGAGAAAAAGGAAAAGGTGCGAGAATTGGCCTCAAAATTATTTATAAAGAATAACTTTGGAGGGTTGGAGGAAACCCTGGTTATAACAAGGCATGGTGTTGGTGTCCCGAGGTTGTGAGATACCCAACGTGTGTGTGAGCAGGTCGTTGTGGTGGAATGGATTCCATTCCTCAAAAAAAATTGCACGGTGACACTAGCGTAGCATAGAGTGTCAACACACATGAAAAAAATTGTTTACTAAAGAAAGTTAACAACCTAGAGCCCATGTTTGACCTACAATGGATAGTGTATTTTGACGCCTCCCCTGATGTTGCATTAGGAGTTCACTTAATCTCTTGTATATAATTTGTTATCTTTATGCTTTTCTTTCACTTTTTGTTACGAGGCTCATGTTCTATTTTGGAATCCATGTGTTAAGTCCCTCATATATGGGACATTTTGTCTTGGTCCCTAGATCAACTTATTCTATAAGTTTCTATCTAGTCTACCTATGTAATTTAAGAAGTTTTTATCATTAATAATATTTCAAGCTTTTTTTATTTTATCTAAAAAACAACGTAGAGATCTAGATTTTTAAATTTAAATAATGAATTTTAATTATAAAAGGGACCCAATATGGTATGCTAAAAATAATATAAAATTTAGTGGCATGCATTGAAATCATAAAGTGGTCCCAAATTTTGAGATAAAGAGGGCATCCAAGTGAGATAGGGTTTGCATAAGGCCAACCTATATTTTTAGATAAATTTATTTTTAAGAAGAAAAAAATTATTCTAATGATAGATACGAAACAATTACATGTTGAGATAAAAAATAGAAGGAATAGGGTGATCCCACAATATTGGTTTACAATTTTTTGCCAAACTAGACACTGAATTGATTTTTTCTCATTAAATCTTCACTTTTGGGTACCTATAGCGGCTAAACCGTGAGGAATTTGAAGATGATGCAAACTAGTGATTTGCGAAATTTTTTCTATAGACTCTAAATATATTTTTTTCAAAATTTTTGGAATTAGATTGCACTTCTTTTTCCATCTCCTTCGAAAACTAGTTTTTTTTAGCAAACACCATTTTTAAGGAGTAATGCTCACCATACACAACATAATTTTTTTCCACGAAGGATAAAATTATATTTTATTTCAAATTTAGATTTGTAAGTATGATATCTACTGCTTTCATTTGGTTTCATAGTGTTTTATTGAATATTTTTTCCTTAATCAAGTTTCGAAGTCAAACCAATTACAATTTAGACATAGGCGGACTGTATACAACATAACTTTTTTTGTATGTATCAAAATTCATTTTTCTTTTGTTGGATCAAGGACTTGAAATCTAGTGCACTGATATTTTTCAAATTTTTTTTGATAATCTGCTATTTTTCGACATGTGCAGAACAAAGAGCTTGATTTTCGGTGAAAAACCTACATTCACAAGAAATAAAAAATAAAGATAATAATAAAATTAAATTCATTTAAAATTATACTTTTTGGAAGCTTATAATAAGAACTACATACATACAAAAAATAAATTTTAAATGAATTCATTTGATCCCCCAAAAGGCAAATCAAAAGTGGTTTTTTATTAGCATTTTGATAGTTATAAAGGAGACTCCATTATAGGTATGGTTTAAAACTAGTGGGGTTCTATCCAAGGGGGTTTGATCTAGGGTGGTTCGATAAAACCCTCTTCAATTGGAATCCTTTAAATGGAACTTTTCAAGGCTTAAATCATTAAATTTTCTAAAAATATGTGATTTCAACAAAAATCAAGATCTACTGGAAATTATAAACTAGTATTGTGGGATCACCCAATACATCCAATAATTTGAAGTATTTAATTGTTAGTTTAAACTAAGATGCTATGGTTTCATTCCTTTATAAAGGAGGTGCTTAAATTATAATAAAGTTTTTTAAAAAATTTGAATTTTATTGATTCTAGCTTTAGGGTTTCTTTGGAGTTCCATTACTTATTAGTCAAAGGGAGAGTTTTGAGGAAGAGAACCAAGTTTCAACTTGTAGTAGTATCATTAAAACTATAATAACTAATCCAAATCAATGATTTATGGTTCTACCTTCTTGGAATTGAGTGGTGAAGTGCTCAACTTCTCTTCACATGTTTATTATCTACTAAAATAACATTAAATAAATTTAATGATAAATATTATGTAAGTTAGCTTTATATTTAATATAGAGCTTGCATGTGTTATAGAATGGTTTTATGTGTTTATTTCTATTTCTCTTCAACATTTCCTCAAAATATTGCATATGTAGTGTGAGTGTGAAGCCACAATAGTGGTTTACAATTCAATTGAGGAAGGAAAACTCACAAAAAATGGTCCCATGACAAAAAAATTGATTTTAGGGGTTCATACAAACCTACTGGTTCAAGCGAACCCATAAGGGGTTCACTCAAACTAGGGTTCAAGTTCAAGCAAACCCTTTTAATTCTTTCCCGCTAGAAAATAAAAAAAATCCCTTATGGAAGGGTGGTTCGCTCAAACCCCTAGGAGTTCGTTTGAACCCCCCTTATCCCTCATCCCCCCTAAGACACAAAAAAAATCTAATTTTTTGCACTTCAAAGCTCGAGTTGAAGACAAAATTGGTGAGGACTTCACAAACGCAATTGGAATTAGGTAGTCCTTAGAACTAGCTATCCAACGAATATAATTTTAATATGTTTTGGTTTTATTATGTATTTATTTTTTTAGTTTTATTAAACATAGGTTTTTCACCGAAAATCAAGATCTCTGTTCTACACATATGAAAAAATAGTAGATTATCAATTTTTTTTTTGAAAAATATGAGTGCACTAGATATTGAAGCCCTTGATCCAAGAAATTTTTTTTTTTTTTGATACATACAAAAAAAGTTACGCATTATATGGTTGTGCTATGTTTGAATTGTAATTGGTTTGACTTTGAAACTTGATTAAAGAAAAAATATTCAATAAAAAACTATCTAATCAAGTCGAAGCACTAGATATTGGAGTTATGAATCTAAATTTGAAAGAATTATAATTTTATCCTTAATGGAAAAAAAGTTATGTATTATATGGTGAGCATCACTTTATAAAAATGTTGTTTTCTAAAAAAAACTAGTTTTCGAGGGAGATGGAAAAAGAAGTGCAAACTGATTCCAAAATTTTTGAAAAAAATATAATTAGAATCTACAGAAAAAATCTCACGAAACTATAGTTTTCATCATCTTCAAATTCCTCATGGTTTAGCTGCTATAGATACCGGAAAGTGAAGATTGAGTTAAAAAAATTATTTCAGTTTCCAGTTTGGACAAAAATTGTAAACCACTATTGTGGGATCACCCGTGAATGATAGAGTGACAACTGTTAGTGTGAATGGGGTTATTTCCTAACTCTAGATTAGTGAGGACTTATCCAAATCATTAATAAGTTTACTTAGGAGTTAATTTCCTAGGTACAATTCTAGAAACTAGTATTTTTAATGGGATCACATTCTCATTAATAGGCATGTAGTTATATAGGTATTTAATATTTCTCTCATGTATTTATAATTCTGCATTTTATTAATGTTTGTAACTAAGGTGGTTATCCAACTACCTCTCTCATTTCCTATATAAAGAACGCTCTTGTACATTTGTAAATCATTCTAGATCAATTCATCATAGATCATCATTTGATCAAGTTATCTTCTTGCTTGTGTTGCAACACTTCTTTATTCATGTGGATGGTATTCTTCTTGGTTGATCCTTTGAAGTGTGGCCAGCTTCATTTGGGTTATTGTTCATATTTCCAACATGGTATCAAAGCTCACACAATAGGAGATCCATCTCATATCAGGAAGTTTAGCTGAGAAGACTATCATAGGTTGGAGGGTTTGCATTTTGGGCTAGTTTCCACCCTCTAGGAGGTAGCTAATTTCTAGAGAAGATTTGGTTAGATCCGACCCTTCCATTGTGTACGAAAGGCCCAAAACCCCCCATTTTCATATAAAATACTTCATATTATGAGGTAAATTTATTTTTTGGTGATTAAAAAAAAAATCAGGTGACTATCTTAAATTTGATGGCTAAATGACCATCATGGAAGCCCCATCATGTCTTAATTAGGGAGTTCTCTTAAAATCACCATAAATTTTGATTCGGGTATCAAATTTTTGTAAACGAGATATTGTTGGAAAGTTGGTTCCAAGCACGTTCTAGTGGTGTAGGAATTATTATCAGATTTTATTCCTATAATATTTTATCACATCTTGAAGTTAGTGCTTCCGTTTGGACTCTTGAGTTTGTATCTTTTCACCAGTTTGTTATATTTTTTGAGATTCTAGTGGCATTACGAAGGTGATTTAGAGCTCTATCATTTTGTCCATCTACATTTTTCAGATTCAAACCTAGGTACATTCTATTGAGATTTTTCAATTTGAGGCATTTTCTTGATAACTTAGACATACTTTAATGTGGAGAAGGTATATTTGCATTAGGAGGCTTCATTTTCAATTGTGCATCATATTTGGGAGTTTCTATTTGATATTGAGGGTCTATATCTTTGTAATATTGGAGATCAATCATAGTTTGTTATGGGGTTTTCATTTCATCCTTCCTTGATTCTATTAGAAAGGGGAAACTATAAACAATGGAGAGATTGCATTATAAACCATCTCCAATCACTTCAGTTGTTGCCACATTTCTATGGTTTAGTTCACCCTCTTTATAATTGTATCCACAAATTTTCTTGGAGTTGTCAAAGGTATGATGCCTTAGAGGTTATTGCAATGCATGTTGATGATGATATTTTGAAAGCTATTGATAATTGTGATTGTCCTCATATTATTTGGACTAATATTTGGGAGATATATGGAGATCTTGATACTCCACTATTCCCTGATGATCATGATTCAAAATTTCATGTGCCTCTTCATTATTCACATAGGATACCCTATGATGATTATGCTATGTAGGAGGCTACAGATTTGGAATGCTTTGAATCTTCATATGAGGATGTCAAGGATTCTTTAGATGCTTCTTCTCCATTAGAGACAGTTGATGTACCTCCACCTTCAGTGATTCATTATACAATCATTGATTGAGGCTTCCATCATTCCTATTCAATAGGACATATTCAATTTTCCAGACTTGGGATCACATGATGAATTTGTTTTAGGTATTGTAGACTTGGCTATTTCTATAGGTTTGGAGGACAATCTTGAGGGGATATCTCTCCTCTATGCAGATTCTACTTTGGAGGGTTTCCTTGAGTCTCCATATTCTATTGTTTTGACCTTGATTGGGGATCTTGGTCTTGGTGAGACCACCTTGGAGGCACTTGATTCCTTTTCAAAGATTTCATATGTGAGGCTTCTTCCCTCTCATTTCATTATGGAGTTGGAGTTTCTTTAGCATCTACCATTGGATTTTCTTCTTCCTAGTGGGAGACATGTGGTTTGTCATCACTGGACACTCTTTTGAATTTAAACTTCTTTCAGTGGTTTTGAAGACACTAAACATTCAGGGGGGGAAATCTAGTCTCCATCTATTCCTTCAATGGAGGGATCATTGTATGACATTCTTTGGATTGTGTTCAGCATCAGTTTCTGCCAAGTCCTAGTTTGTCACCTTCTTCATTGACTGGGCATGCACCTAATTTGATTGTGGCATCTTCATCTACCTTGGGCCAGGAGACACATGATTAGTTTTTAGAGACATCATCATCATACATATTCATTCTTGCTTCCTTCAATTCCTATTTGGAATGGGAAGCATCCCTAGATTTGTAGTTGGTTTTGTTTCTTCAAAAAGGAAGGCAAGTTGTTTTTCAACAGTGGATCATGTTTTGTCTTCAGGAACTTACCATTTTTGTAGGTGATTACATATTGTGGAGTGGCTACATAGTCTCTCTATTTCCCTCTTATGGGGGGCTATTGATTATAGTACTCTTGTGATGGATGTAGCTCTTGGGGGTATTGATGAGACCTCCATACATCACTTCCATTTCTTATACATGATTAACATTAGATTTTTCATTATATCTCTTTTTTGGGGAGTAGTTTTGTCCCATTAGGTTTTCTCTTTTTCTCCATTTGTAAGAGATTATATTTTCATTTGTACAAGGGTACCTAACATGGCCTAGTAGTAGGCACCCATCTTTGCATCACATTACATCATTTGCATCATAACTACACTCCCAAGTTACACTTATGAGGGGCTGTTAGTGTGAATGGGGTTATTTCCTAACTAGATATTAGTGAGGACCTATTCATATCATTAATAAGTTTACTTAGGAGTTAGTTTCCTAACTGGCATTCTAGAAACTAGTATTTAATGGGATCATATCTCATTAATAGGCATGTAGTTATCTAGGCATTTAATATTTCTCTCATGCAATTATAGTTATGTATTAGGCATTTAATGTTTGTAACTAAGGTGGTTATCCAACTACCTATCTCCTTTCCTATATAAGGAAGGCTCTTGTACATTTGTAAATCATTCTAGATCAATTCATCATAGATCATCATTTGATCAAGTTTTCTTCTTGCTCATGTTGCAACACTTCTTTATTCATGTGGATGGTATTCTTCTTGGTTGATCCTTTAAAGTGTGGCTAGCTTCATTTGGGTTATTATTCATATTTCCAACAGCAACTAATCATAACATTACTAGTTAATCATATTTCTTAGATTTTTGTCATAAGGACTAAAATTAGAATGCAAATAAAACTCATCTTATTTTACTTCTAAACTTTCTTTTTTTTTTTAATAAATTATTAGGGTAATATTAGATTATTATCTTGTATAGAGGCTAATAGAGCTAATTTTTAAAAAAGTGAAAACTAGTTAAATTAACCCAAATTGATTTAAACTTGTACAACCAACATAGGCCTCTTGAATAAATAGACCATATTGACCACTTAACTTATCAAACATGGTTGTGACCCAATTCCTATTACCTTAAAGTTGATAGGTTTGTAGTTTTGGAATATTTTTAGAAGAGTTGGGGTAATTGTGATTATACAAGTTGCATGTGTCAATTTGGCCATTAATCAAGCATCTAGGGGTAATCTAAGTAGAGGTAGATTGGTTTTTATGC
This sequence comes from Sequoia sempervirens, assembly GCA_007258455.2. NCBI lineage: Eukaryota > Viridiplantae > Streptophyta > Pinopsida > Cupressales > Cupressaceae > Sequoia > Sequoia sempervirens. Next base: position 118,024 of record VDFB02330763.1, read on the forward strand.
TTAAATTCTCAAATTTAGCAAGTTGTGTATGGTGGGTCTTTCTTCTTAGGGATTAGAAAGTATAGTGGAGATCAATGGGAAGTACTTGTAGTAGTTATGGTGATTGTTGCTCCTCAATGAGCCAAACACATCATCATTGAATGAGACTCTCCACTTGTCATCAATGTGCTTCTAAAGAGTTCTTGATTGAATTGATAATTAAATTAGTATGTGTATGGGGCATCTCTAATTGGAGGAAAATTTATCAATGTTGATTATCAATATTATATATTATTTTTTAAATTTTAAATTTTTGATGAATTTTGGAGTGGATCAAGAGAAACTTATAGCACTTTACAACCACTATTCCAACTCCTAGAATATAATTGATTACAACTTGCATTTTATTCCACCGTACATTTTCTTTTTGAGAACATATGGGATATGTCCCATGATAATGGAGTTCATTTAAACCATTCCTTATTCATATTTTATGTAGACTTTGGGCTAAATTACTATTTATTAAGTGATGATTTGTCACTAAGTTGGAGTTCTATAAGGTATGTATCTTTGTGGGATGTATTAATCTTTCTCATGGGCCATAAGAAAATATTGAAAAAAAATTTAAACATCTATATGAGCTAGAATATGGTGTGATAACATATATGTGGTGGAAGTTCCAAAAATTTAGGCACCAAAAATTATTGTTTGGGTCCAACTTATATTCATCATTTTCTAGTTGTAGCATTTATAATGAGCATCTATACAAGCTTTGGTAAAGATTAAGAGACTGAGCACAAATATTTTGATTATAGGTTGTTGTCTCAAAGTGAATTTAATTTTTTTTGATAATACAACAATGCTAAGGTTTGTAAAATTCATGTCCAAGCAGTATAGTCTAGATTTAGTAGATGAAACTAAATCTAAGGCCATTGTTCAATTTGATTTTATCTTGAAAATGTTTGTGGAATTCTCAGTTGTAGACCAATATTTAATGAGGATCTAGTATTTAGATGAATAATGAAGAGATAGTGAAGAAATACAATCAATAAGAACCTTCAAACATATATAAGAGAGAGAATCCAATAGTCGACATGATTAATAAATGAGACACTAGACTTGTAATTTTCTTAAAAGAGGCTATTAATAGATATGATCTAATAGTTGAGTAGGGTTACTTTTTGGATACTCATAAATTTTAAAAATATTTATTTAGGAAACATATTAAATTATGAGTTTGAAAGATAACATTTAAATAAAAACATTTCAAGGAAGAAATCATGTCATAGTATATATATGCTAAAAACTATAGATTAATACACTTGTAGGATAAAAAGAACACCCTACAACATATAAGTGTTTAATAAATGAATAATCAAATAATAAAATTAAAATCAAGATAATTGAGATAAGACTTATAATAAAGTAATTGCAAAAGATTAAAGATGTTTAACAAGTTATTTGTTAATTATAATAGTTCTGATTATTAATAATTGAATTTTATTTTTTATATTGGATTAAATATTGAAATTACATATTGATTTATTTTTAATAGTTTTTGTCATATATTTGTATTGTATAAATGTTTATACTCTTGAAAATTTCTTGTGTAAGAATATATTAAAGGACCCCATGGTGCTAGGGAGCACCTTGAGGAGCTTGGTATTGGTAAACAAAAGTCATGTTTGTATCTAGGGAAAATGGTTAAAGCATACATGATATCAAAATGCTAAGACCACAAAGCAAATATCATGAAATAAAATCCCAATACATCAACAAAATTGTGAAAACAAAATACATAAAGAAAGAAATGGAAATGCAAACCCTCGTGATGTGCTTCTTTCACTCCATTTTGTTGTCCTTCTTATTCCTTCAATAGATTTGATGTGTAGCTCTCAAATGTGATCAAATGCACTAAATATTGAAAGCAATTTGACAAATGATTCCAAGGAAATCGAAGATGTGGTCTCTCCTAAATTGAGAAATAAGTCCTCAATTTATAGATTTCAAAAAGATAATTGAATGGAAAAGATTGAATGATAATCAATGGACAAGATTGAATGCAAGGATAAGTTAGAAGGGAAACTTGCATTTAAAAGTGGAGGACAATTTAATGAGTTAACTGAAAATAAATAAATAAAATATTTATTTTCATCAAAATATACTTTTTCAAAAGTGGAGGAATGAAAGAGTGAAGAATGAATTAAATTGAGAAAGAGAAGAGTTAATTGAAAATAAATAAAGAAACTATTTATTTTCAACTAAAAGCTGCCATTTCGAAAGTGGGAAGTGGATTTGGAAAATAAGAGTCATGAGTGGAAAGGGGAAAGAGTTAAGTGAGAGAAAGTGGGAATGAAAATTGGAAAGTGGAAGAGAAAAGCGGAAGTGAAGTGAGAAAAAGTGGGAGAGATAAATGGGAATGAAATATAGGTGAGGATAATTAGAAATTTTATAATTAAATAAGATGAATTATCCTCATCTTTCAAAATTAGCAAATTTAGGGATGATTGAAATTGAAGACATGGAATCTAAACTATTCAGATTGCCTACATGATGCCGAGTGTAGCAAGATGTTGATCCTACAAGTAATCTGCTCACATAATGATGATCCTCACCCTCATTATTCTACAATAATCCCGTCGGGATTGTCAAGGAAACATATTACGAAACTACAATCTCTCTACTGTTCGTTGTTCACCGTAAAACCATTCATACAGAGAACACAGTGGCATTTGCTCTCACATTTTCTGCCCATGCTGCTTTTGCTCTGGCTTGTGGATGTTTCGCTTCTAAGCTGATGGATCTGATATCTTCATTCATCTGCTCAACTTCTCTTCAACAGCCAGCTTTGCAACTGTTTTCGCCCATTGTCTCAGACAATTCTTCATATTCACTGGATCATCAATACAATCCATGCTGCCATTCTTTTCTGTAACAACTCATCTGGTTTCCTTCGGCTTTGAGAATTTCTTTTTCCTTCGCTTCTCGAAAGACATGGATCGCGCTTTTTCATCAGGCGCAGAAGCTTTCGAAATTAACGCATCTTCACCTTGGATACATGTATTTGGCCTGTGTTCTTCGCACTGATAGCGTGGACTATGAAATGATTTGACATCATCTGTGTAATCAACGCCCGCCATGGCCAACGCCTCCAGCGACATCTTGTGTTAGCAGAGAGAATCCTTTATTGCAGAATAATAAAATTTAATAGCAGATCAGGAACGCTGTTCTTTTGCCTCACTAATCTCCTCTCCTCTGCAGATTAAACAAGGACAAGGAGGATAAGTATATTCAATATTCTAATTCTACACGAACAAGCCAATCACATGAACAATTGATTTCGTGTCTGGAAACGAATTTCAGAATTTGAATTTGAGGCAATTTTAGATTCATGCATGGTAACGTGGAATGGAAGGAAGGGACATACAAAATCGAATCACATGAAAAATAAGTTATCTGTGAAATTTGTATGGATGTGGATGTTTAAGAAAAATAGGAAAATCTCGAGTATTGACATCGCAGATGGTTTTACTAGAGGAGTGGTTGACGGCATCACCGTTCTTTCTGCAAACAATTTTTGTTTTGTTTTGTTTTGTTTTGATGTATGCTGTGATTGCGAAACATCATGCCATACGATATCATATTTGACTGGTCTTCAAATTATCACAAAGTAGTATTAGTTGTGCTGATTTAATTTTCTAGATTTAAATCAATTTTTTGAAAATAACAATTGAACGGGAAATTAATAAGTATAATTAGGCACATTGATTCAGGAGGGAACCAAACATACTCTGAAATTTTTAAGGGTGACAATTTATGATGCTACATTATACATCAAGATTCATTTCCTAAAATTGATTAAAATTAAATAATAATGTCAACACCAGAGTCTTGGTCATATTGAAGAAGCCTATCCATAAATAAATATTTTCACAATCTAAATTCCTAATTATATCATTGATTGCTAGGTGTTGTCAACTTACTATCCAAGGGATATTATCATCCTCTTAGTGAGCCACTCAATATGACCTTGATCATCTTAAGAAGATACAACACAAATATCTATCTTAGAGCTTCTTATACCATCACATCTTTATAAGGACATATTGAATTGTGCTTTGCGAGGCTTATGAGTCCTTAGCTATATCAATCTTGATCATTTCCAATCACTTGTAGGAAACTTTTCTTCTTTGTATCAACTTGCATTAACTCTAAATGACATGAATTCTATTGAAAAATCTTGTACCAAATCACTCCATATAATATCTATTGTAAAAAAGTGTAAATTAAAATGAGTCCTTATAGATGGTGGGTCTATTTAAAATGGTATACATACAAACTTATCAAGCAATTGAGATATTTTGATAATAATAAAAAAATATTATCATAGCTTCTGATGATATAGAGAGAGAATCCCAAAGAATAATTTGGCTTGTAATCTAGAAGGTTTCAATTTATAAAACAATTCGCTTCACATTCTTAACCATAAAATTCCATATAATACTATTCTTGGTCACACATAGATCCATGCCATATAGGAAATCCCATACAAATACCAGTAGTTTTAAAAATTTATGTACAATGGTGTATAAATAGTATCCCTTCTTGATTGTAGTCCCTTCCAATACTATAGATTATTGAAAGGTCCTTAAAATAAATCACATTATTGTCCTATTATGGATTTCATTATTCCTCCACCATCTTTACCATCTTAATCCTATGCTAATTTATCCACTTTGGAATCAACAACATCCACCAATATCGACTTCCAAATCAAGATCAAGATCATAAACAAATGATGTAGGGATTATGAACTATATAATACCTTCCATTTGAGATATATATGTCCCCCGTTCTCCAAGCTCCTATAGAAAACCTCAGAAACATAAGCAAAAGTATCTACGGTCATTCCATGTGGTAATTTTTTTGTTCAAAATGGATTCCTTGATTATGAGATCATATATGGTGACATAATTTCTTGGTTACATAGAGATAAATAATTTTCACCGTGCTTTGTCTAAGAGAACTATCCCAAAGCACTAAAGATGTGTAAGAATATGGACTAGAAAGGAAAGGAATTGGGAATACATGAACAAGATCCACTTGAACCACTCATTATCAAGGTCAAATTTAATATATTTGTCTTAGGAGAAATTACTTTAATGGAAGAAACTTATGATATTAATGGAACCTCTATTAAAACAACATGACTCAAGTTCCCATTGTTAATTTTGTCAAGGGATAAGACTTTAAAGAATCCATTAATGATTTTTAAACCCTCTTCAATGATCCATATATTTGTAATGTTATACTAACCACTAAACCTTCAATCAACCATATACTTATTTACACATAACTCATTTCTTGGGCCCAACAAGATCATATATCTTTCAAAATATTAAAAATGATAAAGATATCACTAAGTTCAAGGGACTCTATGAAAATCATGATTTCATCCTTGCTTTCTAAGGTATCATTCTCTTGTGCTCTAATATCTACCCTAGTAGGAGAGCTTTTAGGGGAGTAACAAACAAGATGTTCATCACATTCCCTAGTTAGATTTTGTAAAGTAGCTTCATCACAAATAGGGGAGGCATTGAGAGAAGGAAAAAAATGCTTTTTAATGATTGGATCCTTTTGTTCAAATAGATCTCTCCAAACTGTAGGAGCATTAGGAAAGGGAGAAATGAGATTGTTGTGACTTTCAAGTGTATCTTCTAACACTAAACTATCTTCTTCATTACTAGGAAAGATATTAGGAGAAGAACCAATGTGATTATCATGGTTATCTACAATTACATCCCTATTTCCTATAATGTCTTCCCAAGTGCGAGAGGTAGGATTGTCATAGCTCTCAATAATCAGATCTCTTAACACTAACATGTCCTCACAAATGAAATTTTCATGGTCATTCATAATTGTATTCTTTTTCACTAAAGCATTCTCACAAGTAGGGGAGATGTTGGGAGAGGAATGTAAACGAAGTAAAGTAGTGGCAATGATTTCATCTTCTTTTTTTATAATATCTTCCCAAGGGGGAGGAGGAGAAGGACATGCAAGACTGTCATGATTCTCAATGATTGCATCTTCTTTCACCAAGATACCTTTGTCACTAATAGGAGAGGTATTGGGAGAAGAACAACTATGATATTCATGGTTATCTATGCTTGTATCCTCTTCTATCACATCATTCCCACAAATAGGGGAGATAGGGAGGGGTGTAGATTTAAGGCAAGTGTCAACATTTTCACTCTCTTGCACTAAGAGACTCTCATAACTAGGAAATGTATTGAGTGAATGACTAAGATGCTCATTGACTAACATTTTCTTTACAAACTCAGAAAAGACAGATACTTACATTTATGAAAAGTGATCTACACAAACTAAAAATTGAAAGAGACTTAAAATGCAATGCAATGACCTAGAATGAAATGTGTAAACACAATTTTTAGATTCTAAACAAGGTAATTTACTGATTACACTATGCAACAATTTGAAAATGAAATTTTTTAAATAAAAATTTGGAAGTAAGAAATGCATGAAATGAACCGATTTAAGCTATATTTAATGAAATGCATGTAACAAAAACTCGGCCAATTGAAACAAATAGCTAATGGCAGCAAACAAAAGTATAGAAACAAGGTTTTTGATGCTATAAAAGGTAGTTTTAGGGCTGATCTGGGACTAATTCACCCAGATGGGCATATGAGTCTCAGTTAGGGTTTTTTGAGGGGTAAAATGCTAGAAAATGTACAACACAAAAATCCAAGAAGGTAGGAAAAATGACTTGTACTGGGACTAAATCACCCAGATGGGCGTATGAGTCCTAGATTAGGGTTTTTGTATCAATTTCAACAAATATTGAGTTGTTTCTAGGTTTTTGGGTTAGGATGATTTATAGGCTAAGTGCAAATGAAAATTTTAGATGAAATTTAATGATCTAAGATGCAAAAATGCAACCTATATGCACTTTCACTAATGCAAGATTTAGAAACCCTAGATGCAAATTAGCTAATGCAAAACCCTAATACAAAGTTAATGCAAGCTAGATCTAGAATTATGATGCACTCCAAATCAGAAATGAGGTGTTCATGTCAGGTTCACCAAAATGAAACAACATATATAAGGTGCCCCACCTTTAAGGAGATGGAGCACAAGGATGGATTTCCTCTTATTTCACTCAAGTTTTACTCAAGGAAACCCTAGAGATCCCAATCCAAGGATAGAATGACATAAGTAGATCTACTAAAGGTTGTCCTAAGGTGTGATGAAAGATGATAAGAGGGTTCACCCCCAAGCTAGGGATTGGAAAGATAAGAAATGAATGCAACATGCAAAGTACCATACAAAACCTAACTAAGTGACCTAGGAAATGAAACTAAAATGTAGAATAAAAGATTTAGAAAGTATAGAGGTGAACCTGAAAGAGTGATGAGGTCAAAATAAGCTCCAAAACCTTGAAATCTTTCTGTTTGATGTCCACTGAGACTCATATACCAGTCTACGTGATTTAGTCCCAGTCTCCCAGACTAGGGTTTCTGTGTCAAAACTAGAATCTTATAGTGGTTGATCTGAATTCACCAAAATATGGAAAATGTGCTATACTGGGCCTCATACACCTCAAGTGGCGTATCATTCCTACTCTACTTTTTCAAAGGTTCAAGACCTGAATCTACTCTCCTATCTCTGCTCTTCCTTCCACACTTTGTTTCTAGGTTTGAAACTTTGATTTGCAACTTGTAGGTGACTTTATGTGAAGATAGAAGCCTTGTAATGACTTGATAACTTTCTTCAACCATGCAACCTAGTCTTCAAAGGATCTCCAAGCTCTAAGACACCTAGATCTGCAATCACACATGTAGAGAGAGAAAAACTTGTTGATTTGTTAGGAAATAGGGGTTTTCCTTGGTCAAACCCCATTTAGGTAATTAAACCTTGTGATGAAACAATCAAATATGAACATGAAACATGAATTATGAAACATGAACAATGATACCTTGTATGATTTCTTGAGATTTAAATCAACAATCTAACATGAAGTGACCATGTAGAATGTAGATCTTGGTCTTGAATTGGATATGAAGCAATGCCTAATCTTTGATCTTGAGTGCTACATCACAATACTAGCTCAACATCATGCTTGATGCATTATGATCTTGATATGATGACGGATCTTGAATTGCTGCAACAAATAATGAAGAATTATGCCCTTGAATGCCTTAGAAATGCTCTTGTAAACTCTCTTGACACTCTTGTGAAGTCTTGGAATGCTTAACTCTTCATGGATTATGTTGATATTATGAAGGATTAGTTGAAATAATGATTTGAAACCTTTTTTATGGAGGTAATCCATCTAGTTTACTATTTATTAGATCCCAAAAGCCGATATTCATGAAATTTGAATTCAAAACCCTAATTTCTCAATTAAAACCCTAAAAAGGGGCCAAATGGGACTCATACACCACTTGTGGAATATAGGTCCCATCTGGATGGGACTCATATTCCTAAGGTGGTGTATGGGTCCCACCAGGCCTTTTTCAAGTGGAGGAAATGTTGAGGAGTTGGAAAATTAAGTGTATTTATTGATCTTGTCAAGATTTTAGTTGAAATAAGCCTTGAGATGCATAATATAGGGTCTTACGGGCCTATTAATGATGATATGAAGGTCACAAATGCAAGAGGGCCCAAAACTCAATAACTACACTTTACAACACTAAATTTAGGAAAAAATAGGTCTATTTAGCTTAAAAGGGCCCTAAATCTAATGTGAATGTGGGAAATGCATTACAACACTAGATCAAGGAAAAATTAGGTCCATTTTAATGTTAATCATTCCAAAGTTAACCATGGAAATATGGAGGGGTACATTTTCCATTACTACAGATAGTGACCTGGGACCCATTCACCACTTGGCGAATGGGTCCTCACTATGTCCTAGGACTCCCTTTTTGCATAATATTTCATAATCCCTGAAATTGGTCCTAGTTAACTATGCTAGGACCCATTTTCCCAAGGTGGTGAATGGGTCCTCCTTAACTTAGGATACCTCTTTTTGAACTTATTCTTGGCAGGATTTTAATGATTTTAAAACTTAGATCTGATGTCGGCTTGCGTTATTTGGATTTCGGGATTAAATCTTAAGTTTAGTATAAATATAAGGTTAATTCACATAGTTTCATCCTAGAAGATCTAAGCAATCAAGAGCAATTTCACAAGAGCATTATAGAGCACTTAAAGAGAAATTACAAGGAATTCAAGAGTAGATTATCAAGGTTTTATTGCAGCAATCAAAGGTCATCTCATCATGTCAAAGGTATAGTGCAGCATGCATGTTGTTGAGTTTATGTGTTGATGTGGCATTGAAGATCCATTTACAAGAATTGTTTCACATCCATATTCAAGATCAAGATCTACATTCTTCATAGCCACTTCATGTTAGATTTCTGATTTGAAATCCAAGACTTCATCCAAGGTATCATTGTTTCATGTTTTGTTTCATCATAAGGTTTGATTACCAAAATGGGGTTTGACCAAGGAAAACACCTATTCCCTAAAAAACAACATTTTTTCTTCTCTCTTGATGTGTAATTGCAAGTTTTAGATTGAAGATCAAGTGGAGTACAAAAGTTAAAAAGTTGTTGAGATTGAAAAGTTCCAAAAGTTGTCATCCATCTTGCAAGATCATGAAAATGAAGCTACAAAATTTATTTCTGACTTTCAAAAGTTGATCACCTAGAAGCTGTTAGTGTAGACATTGAAGAAGAGAACACAAAAATCACTTTTCCAAAACCGTAATGGGGAACCATTTTCCACTGGGCGAATGAGTCCTCTGTGACCCCTAAAACAACACCTTTTCAGTAAGATACATATTGTTTATGCATTGTAAAACCTCCCTTATTGTTGTTATAATAGTTAGGATTGCTTTCTAATTGTTATTTATGCATTATTCTTCTCATAATTGAGTGAAACATCATAAGAAAAAATAGGGTCCTCCATTTGGTTGATCCTATTTAGGGGAACCTCTTTTTCTATGTTTCACGAGCTAAATGATCCCATGAGAGTGGGTAAGGAGATTGCAAAGGGGTGTAAGGAGCTGCAAACAAAGAAGGGAGCTCGTACAAATGAAAGAAGAGAAGTTCCAAGGGCTGAAATGCAAATAAGGGAAAGTAAAAAAGTGAATTAATGTTGGCTGAGATGCATCGTAAGAGTGTTGAGAGTGAATCAACAGGCATAAAGGAAGTCGAGTCATTTAAGGAAAATGATATCTTAAACATGAATGCAAATTTAAAGGTAGATGGATGCATGCTAAATTGAAGGAGGTGGGAAGAAATTGAAATTCTTTTGACAATGAGGGCAGTGGTTTATGTATGTAATTTGCAGAAGTAGGTTTATTTGTTTGGGTTTTCAAATTGTTTCAATTGTGAAGTTAATGAAATCAAAATGGGTTTTATACCAAGAAGGTTGTGAAATGAATGATTAAAATTCAAATTTGTTGAGAGAAATATTTAATTTTTGGAATGTATCTTCCCTTCATTGTTAGTATGATTCAAATTAAAAATTCAATCAAGAAATGAATTGGCAATTTAATTGCTATAGGGGAAGAGGAATCAAATTGGGAGTTGTTTTTTGATAGATGGGAGGTCCCTTCTCCATCACATTTTGGCCATTAATAGGGAATCTAAGGGTAATCTAAGTAGAGATAGAGTGATTTTAATGCTTGAATGCTCAAAATTTAGCTTTGTGTATGCTAGGTATCTCTTCTTAGGGATTAAAAGTATAGTGGATATAAATGGGATGCATTTGTAGTAGGTATGGTGATTGTTTCTCCTCAAAGAGCCAAAAATATCATCCTTGAAAGGGACCCTCTTCTTGTCACTGATGTTTTTCTAAAGGGTTCTTGATTGAATTTACAATTAAATTAGTATGTGTATGGGGCATCTCTAATTAGACAAAAAAATATCAATGTTCATTATCAATATTATAGATTATTTTTTAAATTTCATATTTTTTGGTGAGTTTTGGAGTGGATCAAGAGAACCTTACAACACTTTACAACCACCATTCCAATTACTAGAAATAATTGATTACAAACAACATTTTTATACCACCCTCCATTTTCTTCTTGATAGAACAATTAGGATAAGTCCCATGATAATGGAGTTCATTTAAACCATTCCTTACTAATATTTTATGTGTATTTTGGGCTAGATTATTATTTTTAGTGATGATTTGTCACTAAGTTTGAGCTCCGTAAGGTACATATCTTTGTGGGATATATTGCTCTTTCTCATCGGCTATAGAAAAATATGTAAAAAAAAACTATATATCTATATAAGCTAGATTATGGTGTGATAACATATGTGTGATGGAAGCTCCAAAAGCTTACGCACTGAACATTATTGTTTGGTTGGTACATTCCTCTTTTTCTAGTTGTAAATTTAAAATGAGCATCCATAGAAGCTTTAGTAAAGATTAAGAGACCAAGCACAAATATTTTGATTATATGCTGTCTCAAGGTAAGTTTTATTTTTGTGATAATAAAATAATGGTAAGGTTTGTAAAAGTCATGCTGAATTTGTGAAGTCTAGATTTAGTAGATGAAACTAAATCTAGGGCCATCATTCAATTTGATTTTATCTTGAAAATGGTTGTCGAATTCTTAGTTATAGACCAATAGTTAATGGGGATCTATTAGTTAGGTGAATAATGAAGAGATAGCGAATAAATATGTAATCAATAAAATCCTTCAAACATATGCAAGAGTGAGAATCCAGTAGTCAACGAGATTTAATAAATGAGACACTAGACTTGTAATTTTCTTAAAAGAGGCTATTAATAGGTGCGGTCTAATAGTTTAGTAAGGTTACATTTTAAGATACTCAAAAAATTCAAAACACTTGGCTAAATTTAATGATCTAAGTGTTAATGTCCGCACTTTATTGAATTATGATAAATCACATGGAAAAGAGGCATGTCATCTCTTTAATGAGGACATGATGGAGTTATTACATAACAATCATTAGATTGTATGGGACCGAGCTTATTTGCTTATTCTGCAAGGTGGATTGGCACGCTTTGTGGGTTCTTAGATTTAGTGGGACCAGTTCTAGTGAAGATATTGTGTCGGTGTGCCCCACTGTGTCTACTAAGATGGGTGGAGATAGGAAAAGAACTAAGCCGGACAGCTATGAGATGCATACTAGAAATGTTAAGGCTTGGAATAAGGGTAAAAGTGGGGGGTTACTTCCGTTCCTAGAGAAGCTCCATGGTTCCAGTTAAGAGGCTACGGATCTTTTTGAGAAAAATTGGGATAATGGGAATCTTACCCTTTTTGGTAGGAATGTCGAGCTCAACAAAAACCTAATAGCTGAAGTGACGGGATTGTAGACTGAAGGGAAAAAGTTTTTCAGGGATAGGGTTTTTTTCGACGATGTCGTCATTAGATTTCCTAAAAAAGAGAAAGGAAAGCTGAATTTGGTAAAAATTGCTAATAGCTACTTTGATGCCGACACCATAAAATCCCTATGGAGAAAGGTCCTACGTGTCATCATGGAGTACATAATTGTTGATGGATGTTTCACTAGGGTCTATGGCTATCACTTTTCCTTGCTTAACCATTTCCGCTACAAGGTAAGGGTTTCTTTCCCCTACTTTATTTGCTGCTCTTTGAGGAAAAGTCTAGCTGACCATAAAAAAAACCCTAGGAGATTCCCTATTTTACATATAGGTATGATTAGATTAATTGTTGAGCATTACCAAAATATGTCTGCCCCTGCTAATCTTGTTGCCTCCCCTGACTCTAAGGATGACGATACTAAACCCAACTGCTTGGGGTTTTTTACCAATTCTAGTCCAGCTAGAACTGTCCTCAGTCCACCTATTGCCCTTTCAGGCAAGAAAAACCCTAACTCTCTTACTATCAAAGGTTGTGTTGCGCCCGATCTGGAAAGCCCCTCCCTTATTGATAAGAATCCCAAGGCTAGAAACCTTGTGTCGTACTTTGAAGACTCCCCCAACTCTGAGGCATATGGTGTTAATAATTTTGAGCCCTCTGCTGACTTGCCGAACTAAGTCCCTTGTCACTCATGTCCCTAAGAATACTTGTCTCAACATTGATAGAGATCCCTCTGTGGATGTTTTGAATTTAGCTAGAAATAATGCTGATACCCATTTCAAACTTTTGAATTGGACTTTCAATGAAATTAATGAGTTAAAGATAAAAAACTGGGCCCTGCAAAGTAAGCTGGAAGAGTTGGGAGCCAAGGTTGCAGCGATTGAAAAAATTGAAGTTAAGGGAAGAGATCACAATCTCAGCTATGACACTTAGAACCAGGCTGGCAAAAATAGAAACATTGAAATTGAGATGGAAAAAATAAAAAATACTATTAAAATCATTGGCGAGCAAAACAATCGTATGGCCAGACACAATGCCATAATCATCAATGCCATGACCGAGAAACTAGACAAAGCCCAACAGGGATCTCTGGTTGTTGACCTGGAGGATACCAATGAAAGAAACTAGGAGGAGGATGCTGGCATCTCTAAGAGAACTAGGGCCAATCTGAAGAGGAAGGTTCCCCCCACTCCATAGATGATTCAAACGTTTAAGAAGGGTG